>JAHZNP010000379.1:0-67831 GCA_020615345.1 Triops cancriformis | reverse complement strand
GGCGCCAGAGAGCATGTGCATTGTTTCTCGAAAAATTCCAAACTCGGTCGGCGCAGAAAAAAGTTATTTTCACAGACGAATGTGCAATTTATCGCAGCTGTCGAGATCGAAATATCTTTTTTTGGGCTAAAGAAAACCCCCACTTTTTTCAAGAACTTGAGCATAAACCACCACATGTGATGATGTGGGCGGGCATGAGGTGTGATCACCTGTTTGATCCTTATTTCTTCGAAGGGCCAGTAAACCAGGTGTCGTACCTTCAAATGTTGAGCAACTGGTTGCTTCCGCAGCTGCAATCGACAGGCATCATGGAAACTGTGTGGTTTCAACAGGACGGTGCGCCTACACATTTTGCGGTGTCCGTCCGTGACTGGCTTGACGAAAGTTTTCCAAATCGTTGGATTGGACGGGGAACAAATCAGTCACCTGCACCACTGCCTTGGCCACCACGAAGCCCAGATCTTACCACTCCAGATAATGCTTTGTGGGGCTTTGTGAAGGAGAAGGTGCAAAAGCGCCGGTATTCTTTTAACGACGAGCTGAAAAATGCTATTCGGGACGTCTTTAAAGAAGTGACCCCCAGAATGCTCAAAAACGCAAACCAGAGAACATGGCGTCGTATTCTCCTTTACAGGGATCATGGTGGATCTCATACTGATGTTTTAGACCAATAAAATACGATTTTTCTGAATAAACCGAGAATTGCAAGCGAAAGTGGTCTGACTTTTTTTTCATTGTTGCGATTCCCTAAGGGTCCGCAAGGTGGCAACTATCCCGGTCACATGCCGGGATGAGTCCTGAATGTTAAACAGGCGTCACTGATTTTTCTCTTCATGCAACTTTTTTTTTACAGGCAAAAGAACCCAGGTGTTATAGGACTTTCGGGCCACCCTGTAGGCTAGTGTTACAATGGCGTTTATTACGGAAATCACACTGCCAGAGAACGACGAACAAGGGAATGAAATACAATGTATGACTCTTTTCTCTTGTAGCAGAGCAAATTGTAGTGTATGAATATTTGTATTGCGTTAAGTACATATCCCGGAATTACAAGTGTCACTGGAATCGGATGTGATTGTGTTGCAAAGCTTCCTGATAAAAACACAGACTTGGGAGCAATCGTGAGAACTATCCCCAGTTCTCTACAGTTATGCTTATAAATTTGTTATAAATACGCTTATAATTGCGAATACATTGCTAATGCTCAATCCACTCCATCCAAAGCTACTCCATATTTCTAACCCTTGTTTCCTACATATCAGGCCTGAGCACATTAACGAAAAGTTAAAGTTAATGTTAATCTAATTCACAACGATTTTCTGAAATTCAGTTCAGTTTTTGAATAATCGGAATTGAAGTCAAATCAATTTAAAAAAATAGTGGGCAGAATCACTTCAAATTCAGTGAAACTGAAGTCAAATTCAATTCGTCGAATTGCCACTTCCATTCAGAAAAATTTTGAAATTCAATTCAGTTCCGTTTTTCGAAATTCCAAAATTTATATCAACTGGATTCAAATAAAAATTGTAATGGCCAAAATGTTACTCAATTCAATGGAAAGTAGTTGAAATTGTGTCAAATTAAATTAAAGGCTTATTGAATATTTGTCAAATTCAATGAAAATTCATCAAAGTGAGTCAAATGCAGTTCATTGAATTGAACCTGAATGTTACAGCAACTTTCTTTAACCATTCGGCTACATTTGAAACCAAGTCGTTACGCTCTTGAACGTAGTTTTAACAAAATTAAGCTGTTTTTTATTGCCAAGTTTTGATACCGCTATAAGTGCGCGAAACTATGCAGTGTCGGTCTTGTTTTCTAAAATATCAGAATTTTGTCCCTATATCGGACACGTAATCTTAAGAGATCTTATCTTTTCACACGTTTGGCAATGAAAACGGCTAAAGCTTTCTATTTATGTAGTTGAGCTATCAATTTCTTCTTACTTATCAAATAGAAAATTGTTGACTAAAATCACTGCATATAGAGCGCCAAATCTGTCCTCTTGAGGAGTTTCCCTGCACTCGTTGCTGAAGGCCAATGTATTCCACTGTCAATAACGTTACCGGAAGCGGCTAACTTAGGAGTTCCAAAAACCCCAACTCTCCCCCCGGGGCAGTGGGTCGCATTGTTGCGGTCAAACAACCAATACGAGCCACAATTGTACTTATCATCGTTGACTGTTACAAAAGGAGTTGGCGGTAAAGTACCCGAACCTAAGAATAGCCCGTCTGAATGACTTGAACTCTGAAATTTCAAATTCATGATCGTCCCGTTTTCTGTAATATAGGGATTGATATATAGTGCTGAATAGGAACTGCCCGAAACATCTTGAAAATAGAATTGTAAAGTGGAGTACGCCTTTAGCCGGCATAAGCGATTCATATCCCGGAAAGGCATGATGTAATTGTCCGTAATTTTTCCGTTGCTTAAATCCACAGTTCTGCGCATCAAGTGCGTAAATTTCCTGTAACAAGTTGTGGTGATGGGCGTGTTTTCTTCCGCCGTTGGTCCGGGCCACATTGTACAGGTGTACGAGTCTATTTCAATCGTACGGAATAGTTACGAAAAACAGAAACGCTGCACATTCATAGATTCTATTAATTAAATAATGTCATTAAATGGAGAAAAATGTAAATAATAGAAAAATTTATATGAATAGTAAATTCTTAAATAAATAACGAAATTTTAAATGAGACATTTTACATGACGAATGAATGTTTAAATAAATATGAAGTAAGAATTAATGAATCACAAAAGAATAATTGCAACGTACCCGCGGAATTATTTCGATCATACTATATTAATTAATAAAAAATAATAATTTGAACTTGCCCACGGAATTATTACGAGCATAACAGTCAATGCAGCTCTTGACGCAGTCGTTACAATTGGGCCAAGTACCACGACATCCAGGCCGAATTGTTTCGCAGTAATTGGTAGATATTACGTCTGCTAATTTTTCATCAAGAAATGGTTTCATGCCGATTGAGGACATTTTCTCCCAAATGGTAGCTCCAGAATAGGGGACATGCGCGATTTGCGTTGAATTCATTCGCGTATTCGCGGGAAGCATTTCACAGAAAGAGGCAGTTTCATTTTTGTAGAAGTTGAAAGCCTGGCACTGTTCCGTTTGTGCACATATACGTGCACACCTTAACGTCACATGGAAATCTAGGGCTTTTTAAAACGGAAGTTAAACTGTAATGTAAATGAGCATTTGAAGAGCCAACGATATTATGACTCGATTCTACAAAAGCGAAAGACATTAAGTTTTCCGTCTGTTTTTACAGCGTTTTCAAAAATCTAAATTCTTTGAAAATCAAAACTCTTTGAAAATGAAAATTCTCTTAAATTCACAATTCTTTGAAAATCATTCCAGAAAACCAAAACTCATAACTTTTCAAAAATCGTTCAAAATATTTCTAAATAATTTGTCCATTTCAAAGAATGAACTTTGAATAAAGAGATAATCCTTCTGTACTAATTTCTTTTAATTTTTTAATGTTCAAGAGTACTTACAAGCGATAATTTTGATGACCGCGAAAGGATTTCCCGGCACGGAGAGCTTGAAATCTTTGTAGAACTGGCCCGAAAATTGAACGCTCGTAAAACCGATCCCATGGACCACTACAAGATGTACATACGCAAGTACCTGCAGTAATAGAGCAGCTCCCATGCGGTACATCATTGTAGCTGGCTAGTTGATCGTAAACTGAGAACAAGGGCGACAAAGCTCTGCTAAATACCTCAATTAAGTTCATATTCATATTAGTCAGCTTTTTTCACGCTTCCTGCCGTTTCTGAGGTACACGTGCACCTCTCGGGCATTTCTTTG
Source organism: Triops cancriformis (assembly GCA_020615345.1). Lineage (NCBI taxonomy): Eukaryota > Metazoa > Arthropoda > Branchiopoda > Notostraca > Triopsidae > Triops > Triops cancriformis. Next base: position 63,993 of record JAHZNP010000379.1, on the reverse strand, counting down.
GTCATAAATATCGGAAACCTATAACTTGCTTTGGCTTACGTGCCACATAGCTTCACTTAGCACCCAATACTGGCTAACCTTTTATTGACAGGTAGAATCCGTTCTAGCAATGTTTGACTCGTTGTATCGCTCAACATAGCCATTCCCAGGATTTTTGGTTCCGAAAGAAGTTGGTGGAGATAAAACAACTTTCTCTGAAAATCGCTTTTATCCAAACAGTTTCGGAGGTTTAATCCCCTCCTTCCGTGGGTCGGTGCTTGCACGCAATGTAATGTGCTTTCGAATAGATTTTTTATATAACTGACAGTAGTCTTTTTATAGTTGATAATAGTAAGAGCTTGTAAGTTAGTAACGTTACTCTTTTCGATTAATGCTGCACTCTTGGTAATCCTGCTTTAATTCACCGGGCCTAAATTTCTTGCCAGCTTTTCCGCTTATTTTCATTTACGTTAATATCAGTACCTCACTTCAGAGTTGAATGTCTAGAAATGTTTTCACATTACTTTATTGTTGAATTGAAAATGTATTGAATACACCAAAGCCTGCTTGAATAGATCAAGCAAGCACAGTCTATGAAATGCAACCAATTTAAGCAGTCGGTAATATTGAATGGGTACTGACAAAGGGTACCAATATTGTGTATTGTGCAAAGCTATTTGTAAACTTTTCGTGAGTAAGAGCAGAATTTCTGAGGGACAAAGATGGGGACGATAGGGTCAAACTATGTAAAAAGATAAGTCTATGTAATTCAGTAGTTTCCCCTGCGTTTTAGCTAAAGGCCAATGAATTCCGCTATCGTTAACGTGACCCAAAGCGTTTAAAGTAGGAGTGCCAAAGAAACTGACCCCTCCAACCGGGCAGTAGGTCGCATTATTGCTGTCAAGCAGCCAAAATGACCCACAGCTGTACTTATCGTCGTTTACAGTTATAAAAGGCGCTGGTGGTAAAATACCAGAACCCAGAGAAAGTCCGTCTCCTGCAGCATTATCGTTCGAACTACTAAATCTTAAGTTCATAAGTGTCCCGTTTTCAGTAATATAAGGATAGCTGTAAAAAGACTGATACCAACCATCTACACAATTATAAACAAATTGCAAAACGGAGTAAACATTTAGATTGCTTAAACGATTCATATCCCGGAAAGGCAATATGTGATTATCCGTAATCTCTCCAGTGGTTAAGTTGACACGTCTTCGCACTAAATGCGTCAGTTTGTTGTAACAAGTCGTGGTAATGGGCGTATTTTCCTCCACGGTTGGGTCAGGCCACATTGTACAAGTAAATTTGTCTGTTGAAATCAAATATTTCAAAGAAAGAAAAGAGTGAGAATCTTCTTACCGGGTTTTATTAATTTAGATTAAAAAAAAATAATATGGTAGTTTACTTGTTTTATTGTAACGAGTGTAACAATCAATGCAGCTCTTGACACAATCACTACAAGCTGGCCATGTACCGTTACATCCAGGGCGGATCGCTTCGCAGTAATTGGCAGGTGCCACGCCCAGTAGTTTTTCGTCAATGAACGATTTCAAACCGTTTCCAGACAGCTTTTCCCAAATGATAGCTCCAGGTTACGTCACGTACGCGATTTGATTCAGATGCACCCGCATATTGGCTGGCAGCATTTCGTAGAAATAGTACGTAACATTATTGCGGAGATTAAAAGCCTGACATTGCACGTTTGACGCACATGTGCGCCCACATTTCAAAGCTGCTTCCAAATCCGAGCCATTTTAATTAAAAGTTAGAGTATTAGAATGTGACATTTCATTTTTTATTTTTTGCTATAATAATTAGTAATAATTTTCCCTAGCAAAAGTTGTTTTCAGTTAATTCTGGAGTTTTCGGTATGTAATTTTTTTATTTATTTTGATTATTATATTTTTGTTGTTTTAATTATTCTATTACTTTTTAGCACTTACTGGCAAATATTTTGGTGACTTTGAAAGGATTCTGAGGTACCGAAAATCTAAAGTCTTTGTAGAACTTGCCCGAAAATTGGATACTGTTCAAACCGTACCCATGGACCCGTGTAAGGTTAAAAAGAAGAAGTACTTGTATTAAGGGAACAACCTTCATATTATTCAACATTGTTGCTTGGTTCTTGGTCGTAGACTGAACGAAAAGCAGAAAACCTCCACGTTTATGTCCATTGAACCCTTCGGTTTTGTTCACGTGAAAGACACGTGTATGTCAATTTTCTCGTTTTCCACACCTTCCATTATTTCGTTAGTCGTCTCACCTTGGAAATTTTGAGTACGCCCACAGGTATCGAAAAGCTATAATTGGTTTCCTAGCCATACGGATTTTCTTAATTCCCAATCATTACTAAACGTTTATTGATAGTTACTGTAGTATACCCATTTATGGCTTGCTATGTCATAAAATAGGTGTTATGTCATACAACTTTGATCGATGCTGTATTCTCGTGACCATGGTAGCCTGTAACATTAACTTGCAGGCGTAAGAATGATTACTTTCCTTGAAATTAATCGTTTAACATGTTGTAGTGCTGTTATAAAAATATCTTTTCAAAGTCATATTTATTATTTTATTTTTCGCAAAAGATTTACAAGTTCAAGGCTAGATTTGGTGACAAATGCTTTCTTTGAAACACGGTAAACTGTGATTTAAGCCCAATATGGTACTTTATAATTTCTCAAACATCGAACTTCCCAACATGTAAAATATCAAGATACAAAATAGTATAAAAAACGATTGTTACGCCAAATGTCAGGAATCTTTGGACAACACACTTAAAAATATGGCGTGCTTTCGTAATGCATTTCCAAGCAAAAACATAAGTGACTGATTTGGTAGAAACACATTCGAATCAAAAGTTCGATTAATATTTTTATACGTTCACGAGCAAAATGTTGGCGGTTATGAAAGTTTCCGAGGGAGGAGCTCCGGGGTATCTGAAGAGAGTACTTAAATTTGCTGCCCCTTTACTGGACTGTGCTGTCCCCAGCATCTTAATTTCACCGCCTGGACAGTAGGTGGCGTTGCTAGTATCAAGTAGCCAGAAGGATCCGCAGCCGTAAACGTCGTCTGCGACAGTAATAAAAGGTTTCGCTTCCATGGATCTGCCATTCAGCCGAAAGATATCGCCTGGGGGCGCCACGCCGGTAACAGCTGTTGTAGTACTGTTGTATGTCATATTTGCCAGAGTACCATTGGCGCAGATAATAGAATTGGCGTAATTAGAATAAGAGTCACTGCCGCCTGAATGTTTGAACATAAAGCGGAGGGTGTTGTACGCGCCCAGATTGTATAAGCGGTTTATGTCAGCGAAGGACATCGTAAAATCTGTCGTGAACCTGTTTTCTGTTATGCTTATTTTTCTTCGTACAATGACTGTTGAATTTTGGAAACAGTATCCAAATATGGGTACTGATTCTGGCGAATCTCCATCTGGCCATAAAGTACAAACCGGAATTCCTAATTATGTTTAAGGACTCGTTACAATGATATTTTAGTTCAAGCACAGCTGACTACCGTTTTTTAATTTACCTGTAGGCAAGCCTCGTTGATTCCAATCAATGCAAGTTTTGGTACAGTTGTAACAATTAGGCCACGTCCCCAAGCAACCGGGTCGCACAAAATAACATGCGATGTTTGTCGGGGATTGAAATTTTGTGTTATAGCACGAGACCTGTGCGCCAGGTTTTACTTTCTCCCATACTAAGCTTCCCTCAGCAGCCACTAGAGCCTTGGAAGTCTGGTTCGTGCAGAAATTATCGCCCAGTAGTTCGCAGACGTATGAACTTTCGACTTCGTAAAAATTGGTCGCTTGGCACGACTGATTTTGAGCGCAGAGTTGGCTGCAGACTATTGTTGCACTGCTATAGGGAATATCTAAGTCAATAAGAAATGTTTAAGTGTTTCGCACGTGAAGTATTACGGACCAGTCCGTATGGATGAACAAACGGGTAAAGGCAACGGGATGTGCAGTAGTGGTAAAAAAAAATATATCTGAAATAAAGTACACTGCACAGGTTGCGACCTTTCACTGCTGAAAGCTATCCTAGTTTGATACGTCACTGGCTTTCTAACCTCTGAGGGCCGTCCTAGCTACAAGGTCACTAACTGGCTTTGTAACCTCTGAGGGGGAAAGGGAACTGGCGGCTACTCGCGTATTTAAATATCGTTTGTTTTTACAGCAAAAAACGTCTAAAAGTTAATATAATTAAGTGTGAACTTTAGCACAATGCATTTGAAGTTCATTTTAATAATTTACGATTAGTTATTAAAAATATTATCACGTTCAGAAAATATGTAATAAGTAGAAATACACAATGACTACAATTCAATTCAAAAGTTGCGGGCGCTCATAAGTCTTTGCTCCCTGATTGGCAAAAAGGCCAGTCAGAGGCGTGGCGATGGAGACATTCTAGCAGTGAAAGGACAGGTGAATGTTAAGCACAGAGTAGATACTCTGTGGTTTTAAGCCTCCTGTCCAGATAGGTTTTTTTTACACTGCACTTTCCAGCGTCCACGAGTCATAAATGTCGATCAAGTTCGGCGGAACGGCGTGGGTAACCGTCTTAGCCCTGTTTCCCACGCTTCCGAGACTCTGGCTGAAACACTCTTTTGCCTATACCCGTATGAAATCTTGAAACCGCCTCTTCCGTTTGATTTTTTTGTGCCTTGAGCAAATATAATTCAATCGTAAGAATAAGGTTAGTCGATCGCCAGCGCTTGTCGTGCAATATTCCACTCTACCAACCCCATTCTTTTGCTCAACGTGATTACGAGTAAAGTGCGTTGTAGCTGTATCACAAATGAATATTTAACCGAGACTGACTCCAATGTGGTTGTGAATTACGACGATCACATGAAGTATTTACTCGAATCTATGTTGTAGGTTACCTTTGGTTATGTTTACCGGCTCGAAGGGAGCCGCGTCTGGACCTTGAAATATTTTATAACCACGGTAGCTCGCACTGGCTGCAAAACTAGTCCAAATTGCTTCTCCTACGCATTCCTTGAAATTGTTAATTAACAACAGCAACGCTATTAGTCTTGTAATTAAGTCGTACATGTTTCTCTCCTTAATGTCCGGGGAGAACTGGTAGTGATTTTCAATTACCAGTACCTCGTAGTGAACATTTTACGTCCCCTAAAACGCCTCGACTTCTGTCTTTCCATTTACTGCACATTTATCTCATTGTCTCCTTCGCACAATAGATTACTTTATGGCGTTCATTTAACCAAGTTTATCGATTTATTTTCTTTGGCAACTTCGCACATAAATGTGGACTTGTAAAAGGGTCATTGATCAAAGCTCCGTTAGAGACTTGCTCTTAAATGTGCTCTGGAAGTTTAATTCTTTCTGTTCTGAAACTCTTAACTGTAATTTTCACCAGTCTGCGTTTAGACCTTAGAACCTAGAAACCTTCAAGTTTTGTTTACGTGGGTTTTTGAGACACTCATGTGCGATTGTGTCCTTCGTCCCGTTTTTCAAACATCACGTTGCATCGAATTGTTGATTATTGTATTGTTATCAACCACACTTATAGTCAATCCGTAATGAGTGTGAAATTTTTAGAGCAGTATTCAAATATGGGTACTGATTCTGGCGAAGTTCCGTCCGCCCAGAAAGCACAAAGTGGAATACTGTGATGTTTAGGAACTCGTTAGAAAGTTGGCAATGTTTCAAGTCTAACGTTGCTTCGAAGTTATTCCTTTCCCCTTTGTAGTTTCGAGTATATTGTATTGTACAAATAACATAAACAAAATTTCATGGTTTTCTAGCTTTACAGCTGTTTATAGTATTAATTTTTATCAAACGTGTTATTGGTAGTTACAGTCATTCATATTGGTAGTTCTACTCATTCATTGCTTACTTATGTTATATGTTATACATATTATGTTATTAGATAACTTTAGTGGACGCTGATTTTTGCTACTTAGGTACACTGTTACACTCATAAATGGGCCATTTTCGATTCCTTCCACAGATTGACGTTTAAAAACAAATTTTTATCAATGAATCTTAAATATTAGTTTTTAAATGTCAATTCGTAAAAGAATAAAAAAATTAACGACTGTTAGAGCAAGCTCACTAATGCTGTAAAAAACCACGTATACTTAACGTTTTTATTTACTGGAATCATCAAACAGGGAACAAGTACCAGTGCGAAAAGTTTAATGGAGTTTGAAGAAATATTTAATTGTTTTAATTTAAGCGACCACAAGTAAAATACTAGAAACTATGAAAGTTTCCGAAGAAGGAGCTCCCGGATATCTGAAGAGAGTACTTAAATTCGCTGCCCCATTACTGGATTGTGCTGTCCCCAGCATCTTAATTTCTCCCCCTGGGCAGTAGGTGGCGTTGCTTGTATCAAGCAGCCAGAAGGATCCGCAGCCGTAAACATCGTCGGTAACAGTAACAAAAGCTTTCGCTTCCATGGAGGCGCCATTAAGGTGAAAGATATCACCCGGTGGCGCCATGCCGTTAACAGCTGTTACGGAACCTTGGTATGTCATGTGTGCCAGAGTACCGTTGGCGTAGATGTAGGAATTGGCGTAATCAGAAGAAGAATCGCTGGTGCTCGTATGTTTGAAGAAAAATCGGAGTGTGTTGTACACACCCAAACGGTACAAGCGGTTAATATCTGCAAAGGACATTATCAAATCCATAGTAAAACTGTTCTTTATGGGATCTATTTTCCGTCGTATAAGGAATGTGGAGCTGGTACTGCAGTATGTTAGAACAGGTACTGAGTATTGCGAATCGCCGTCTGGCCATAAAGTACACAAGGAATTTCCTGTTAATGATAAAAACTCGTAGGAACAGATAATTATCTACTTATAGAAAATTAGAATAGTGTACCTGGACACGATGCTCGTTGTTGCCAATCAATACAAGTCTTAGTGCAGTTAAAACAATTAGGCCACGTTCCCAAACAACCAGGTCGTAATGAATCACACGAGACATTTGTCGATATGGGAAATCGAGTTTCAAAGCAAGAGCAATTTGAGCCTGGACTCACTTTGTCCCATATGAGGCCTCCTTCAGACGACACTAGCGCCTTTTTAGAAGTGCTGTTACACAAGTTATCGCCTAAGAGCTCGCAGACGTAAGAATCGTTCACTTCGTTGAAGTTAGCCCCTTTGCAAGATGGATTCCGAGCACAGAGTTGGGTACAGAAAATTGTAGCACTGATAGAGGAAGTATCTACTCGAAGTTTATGTTATAATTTTACATTTCAGAAGGTTTCTATCGCACTTTGATTGTTACGTACCTTTTGCTATGTGAACTGGTTCAAAAGAAATTCCTTCCGGACTCGGAAACATTTTCTTGTCGTGATAATTTGGACTGGTAGCAAAACGAGTCCAAGTTGCCTCGCCGGTAGAATCTTTAACACTTCCAATCAACAACACCATTGAAGCCAACAATGCAGTAGTGAAATGCATCCTTCTGTTTTCAGTACCCGGTGAACACTGGCTGTGAATTTCCAGGAAATGTGCCTCGCTATTAAAACTATAATACAAGTCCATAAAACGTCCTTTGTTCTCTGTATATCCATAGAGAACTTCACGCCAGTCCGCTAAACATCGTAACGTATTTTACGACTTTCTTTTGACGTCGAGGTTGTCATGTTTATTGACTTCAGCAACGATTTCCGTTCCGTTTTAAATACGTCAGACCTCATTACCGTCAACCTTTATCGTATAAATAGCCAACTTCAGAGACTTATCGACAAATAAAGAGCGTCTTAATTGAAAACTGTCTGTAATAAGCTTAAGGAATAATTTTTATTTTCTTCTATTCTGACGAAATTCCTCACCCAGCAATCAATTTTTGTTAGGCTTAAATCACAACATTCACTGTCAGTGTATTAATATTATTACAGCATTACAGTAAGCAGTCGGTTTTATTAAAATGGAAACCTTTTATGATACTTAACTTTTCAGATTTTGAAGAATTTTTTATTCTTGAATAGAGTATAGTTAGACCAAGTAGGATCAGGTTAATACAATAGGGAATTCTTCCCCATACCCTTAAATGTGCAACACGCGAGTACCTTTGATAAATACTTTAAAATATTACTTAAATTACAAAAATCATATCATAGGGGCGACATCATGTGAAGAGCACTTTGCAACAGAATTGAACTAGAAAAAAACTTTCCCTTTTTTATGTGAGTCGGTTATAATGAGCAAGCTTGATTCTGAATGGAAATGTCTGACGTCATGTTAAATCCAGAGACCTATGTCTGCGCCGTAGGGAATATTTCCTTGAATCTTAGCTAAAGGCCAGTGAATTCCACTGTCCTTAACTTTGCCCCAACTGTCTAACGTAGGAGTACCAAACAAGCCAACTCCTCCTCCGGGACAATAGGTCGCATTTTGGCTGTCAAGCAGCCAAAATGACCCGCATTTAAACTTGTCGTCACCTACAGTTATAAAAGGCACTTGTTGTAAAGTACTGGCACCTAGGTTTAGTCCGTCGTCCTGAGGATTATTCGAGCTTCTGAAGGTTAAATTCATTAACGTCCCATTTTCCGCAATGTAAGGGTTGTTATACAGCGCTTGGTACCAGCCCAAATCATGATTAAAAGAGAACTGCATAACAGAGTACGCGTTGAGACGAATTAAGCGATTCATGTCACGAAAAGGCATGATGTGATGTTCCAAAATTTGTCCGTTGGTTAAATTAACAACTCTTCGCAGTAAATGCGTCAATTTGTCGTAGCAGGTCGTGGTAATGGGCGTGTTTTCTTCCGGAGTTGGTCCCGGCCACATGGTACAGGTGAACATACCTATTGTCGTTTTATTTCGTTTCTAATTAAATTTTTATTTGTATTCCTTTTAAATTCAATACAAATCATTTATTCGGTACTAATTTTTGTTCAATACTAATTTTTTTATTAAATATTATTTTTTATTCAATACTATGTTTTCATTCGATGTTAATTTTTATTCAACGTTAGTTTATGAATCAATAGTAGTTTTTCATTCAATATTAGTTTTTTATTCAATACTAGTTTTTTATTCAATGTTTTTCTGTTAAATGACTTGAAATGATTTTTAAATTAAATGACTGTTTTAACGAATGCAAGACTTGATTTGACTCACCGGTGTAATTGTAGCGAAGTTGACAATCAATGCAGCTTTTAACGCAACTGTTACAGTTGGGCCAAGTACCACTACATCCTGGTCGAATTGCTTCACAGTAATTGACAGGCGCCACGCTCATTAATTTCTTTTCAAGGAACGGTTTCGGGGCGTTTGGGGACAGCTTTTCCCAAACAATAGCTCCAGAGCGAGGCACGTACGCAATTTGCGTTTGATCCACTCCCATCTTGGTTGGCAGCATTTCGCAGATATAGGAAGTGTCAATTTTATAGATGTTGAAGGCTTGACACCGTTCACTGAAACCGCATGATCTTCCACAGAGTAATTGCGCATTGAATTCCAAGCCTGTTTTAACCAAATGTGACGAAATGCGCCAGTTTAGTGCTTATTAAATACGTTTTTAAACTCTCGAAGTCGCACATACTAAAACCCTTTTTAAATTCCTCTTAATGCTCTTACAAATTTGAAAGAAAATCCAATAAATTTGAAAGAAAATCCAATAAATTTGAAAGAAAATCCAATAAATTTGAAAGAAAATCCAATAAATTTGAAAGAAAATGTAATAACTTTGAAATAATTTATAAGAAATTTGAAAGAAAATCGAAGAAATTTGAAAGACAATCTAAGAAAGGTAAAGAAATTTTTGAATGAAAGAGAATCCTATGAATTGGAAAGAAAACCTTATATATTTTTTGCGTTTATTGCCATTAAAAGTTCTTACTTGAAAGCGTTTTAATGATTTGAAACGTATTATTCAGGACAGAGAACGTCAAATCACGATAAAACTTGCTTGATGATTGAAAGTTGCTCGAACCAGTTCCATTAACGTTGAGGTAAATGTTTATTAAAGTTTGCACAAATAGAGCAGCGCTTGCTTTTTCAACATTCTGAACCGCTTTCGGTTTGTGGACTGTGTACCGATCCAGCAAAAATCACTACACTTAGAGCCAACGCTTCCAATTTGGTTCCATTGTACACAAGACGTACGTCAGTTTTATATTGCTTTCACGCTTCTACGTTGCTTTGGAAATAATATTCGCCTCCTGAAGATTTTGGCATGCCCGTAAAACAGTCCAGGACTATAGTTAGTTCCTGGCTTTTGGCAAGATTTAGTACCTTCGTTATTGACAAGGTGTTTGTTGTAAGCCATAGCCCTTTTTAAGCGCATTCAACGGGGAATATAGCATTAGTATAAGCATAAAACGTTTAAAGCTTCGACTTGGTTCATCCCTCTGACCCTTCACGAAGCATAATATTTACGTATTGAATATGTTATCGTTTTAGGTTCAGAGTTGTTTTCTGGTAAACAGGTTACTGCGTAGCATATGAACCAATTGTTATCACTCATTGCAAGATCCATAAGATAAGAAATCCCAGAATATTTCAAAGAATGTAATCTTTAAAATGTAAACAATTAAAAGTACAACTAAGCTTCTTAATGTTCTGAGCCACAGCAGTAGCATGAAATATCCTGAGTAACAGTCGTAGTAGGATAATTTTTATTAAATTAACTAAAGGTTTTAAGTTTTTTCAGACGTCAACCGCGAAAAGCGATTTTTGGACAGGAACGGTATGTGTTCACAGATATTTCTGCCGCGAATACCGAAGCCGTGACTAGAGAATTCGCCAATAAGGGTCTTGAACTGTGTTTCAAATTATGTTGGTTCATTTCTGTGCCTTTACTAAAGACACAAATGTTTGGCAATGGAGATTAGTACCGTTGTGTCATGATTTTTTTTTGCATTTTTAAAAATCTTTATTCTATCCGCGTAGGGTAGGAATTCAGTACATCTAACTTTTCATAATGGATGCACAATGTACACTGTAAGAACGGGTACCAAACATTGGGGAAATTTTTGCCCCTGAAATTGGTAGTTTGTACCAAAAATCGGTACCCTGGGCCTAAATATGGTTCGGTCCTCCTATAAATGGTAACTTTCGCCTAATTTTGGTAGCCTTCACCCAATTTTCGTAAATCTTTCCCCGATTATTGGTAACCTTCACCAAATTTTCGGTATGTTTACCCGATCATTGGTCATCTTCACCATATTTTAGTTATGTTTACCCAATTATTGATAGTCTATTTCCAAACTTCCTAAGTTCCCTGGACGCAATCGTTGAGCTTACGTTGGAGTAAACAAACAAGAAATCCAACTTGATTTGTTGGATTTCTTGTTGTTTGTTGAACTGATTGTTGGATTTCTTGGAAACTTGATTGTTGAAAGTCGTTTTTGTTCATTTTGTGTGGTTTCATCGCAAATTATTTTTATTGATAACTTTGTTGAACTTGTATGGTCAATGTTGTACAGTACCTTTTGTTGGTGAATGCTATTGTCCTGTGTATTTTTGTTCAGGTCATGTTGTTGAGCTTCGGTGTTTACTGTTGCATTATTTATTGTGATGAGTTATTTGTTTTATTGTTGAGGGCTATTTTTCAATTTGCATTGTTCATGTGTGTCGTTTATGTTATATTCTGTGTGAATGCTCTTAAAACTGTGTCGATTGCTATTTAATTTCGTATAATAAATTTTTTAAAAGTGAATTGTACGTTAAAATTTCTACTGAATAATAGCAAATGGCATTACCTTATTATGGTTATTATTAGGACCAATATTTGGGGTCTCATGCACCAGTTTACGGATGTTTACTCGCCAATTTTTGGTAGTGCCATATACCAATTTTTGGTTCTGTTACCTATTTTTGGTTCTCTGAATCGCCGATTTTTGGTGTTGCTATACCGATTTTTGGTTCTGTGTATTGCTATTGTTTGGTTCTGCGTTGTACCGTTTTTTGGTTCCACATCTACCATTTTTTGGAAAAAGCTACCATTTTTGAATATTGGTAGAAAAAGAGCACCATTCTGGGTTCCTCGCTTTTTGGTAGCATTTTCTACCATTAAATGGGAGACTTTTCTTACAGTGTATGTATCAGTTCGACTACTAAAAAATCACTGGGGAAAATTCAAACGAACAAATTCAAGAATACTTCACTGATTTTTAAGGATACACGAGCATAACGCTGGCGACAGTAAACAATTCCGGAGGAGCACCCGGATATCTAATGAGGGTACTTAAGTTTACTGTACCACCATTAGCCAATCCAGTGCCTAGTATCTTAAGTTCTCCGCCTGGGCAATAGGTGGCGTTGCTAGGATCAAGTAGCCAGAACGATCCGCAGCTGTAAACGTCATCACTGACAGTAATAAACTGTTTCGGCTCCAGTGCTTGGCCATTCAGCCGAAAGATGTCGCCCGGGGGCGGTATCCCGGTCAGAGCAGTAATAGTACTGACGTACGTCAGGTTTGACAGCGTACCGTTAGCATCGATGTAAGAATTGGCGTAATCAGAATAAGATTCATTGCCACTGTAGTGTTTGAATATAAAGCGGATGGTTTTGTAGATTCCTAATCGGTAGACACGGTGCATATCTGATAAAGACATCTTGTAATCTGACGTGTAGATGTTCTTGATATGGTCTATTTTTCTTCGTATAAGGAATGTTTGAGTAGTAAAGCAGTGACCAAATATGGGAACTGAGTCTGGTGCATCTCCATCCGGCCATAATGTGCAAACGGAATTGCCTATATCAGCTCGTTAAATTTATAATTATATTCTTGATAAATTTGACTATAATACCTCCACAGGAAGCTCGTTGATACCAATCAATGCAGGTTTTAGTGCAGTTATAGCAATCAGGCCACGTTCCTATGCAACCGGGTCTTATTGTACTGCACGATGACGATCCCGATGTTTGAAGTATTGATTCTAAGCAAGATCGCTGTGTATTTCTAACTTTGTCCCATATTAGGCTGCCTTTGGAAACAATTAGCGTCTTGGTAGTCAGATTACTGCAGTAATTATCGCCTAGTAGCTCGCAGACATAAGAGCCGTTCGCTTCGTAGAAATTTGTCGCTTGGCAAGACGGATTCCGCGTACAAAGTTGGGTACAGTATATTGTGGAAATCATGTAGTTATCTATTTAGAAAAATTAACGTTATTATCAAGATCGCTAGCGAATATCTTACGTTCTCGTACCTGTAGTTCGATTGGAGATTATCCATTGTAGATTATCATACGTAAAGACGTCGCATAGAGAAGGGAGAATACTTAATTTAAGGCAATTCTACACCACCTTTCTTATGGATAATTACGGAAAAATTGCGTTGACGATTTTGCATTTCCATTCAGTGTTTATGAAAATATTCTTGACAGCAAAGTTTTAATTGATAATTCCTAGAATCTAACGAAGAAATAACTTTGAAAAATTCCAGATAATCCAAAAATTCCAAAGTACAATATAATATACATTTCGAAACAGATTTCAAATCTTCGAAATCATTTCTTTGAAACATCAAAATTAATGTATAATTGGAAATGGAATTTATTATTTTTGCTCAAAAATTTCGATCTTGAAAAGTTCTTACGTTAGTTTTTAATGATTGTAACGTTTTGGGTCTCAAACATTATAGAAAGATACACAACAGTTGCTGGGACATCGTCAACGCAATTTTTCCGTCTGTCCCATTCAGTCAGTGTAAAATAAGAGAACGATCAGAACATCGAATTTACCTTTTTTCATGTAAACGAGAGGAAATGAAACCGCATATTGGCTTACTAACATTCTTAAATCGTGGTAACTCGGACTGGTGGCAAAACTAGTCCAAATCGCATCAGCGTTACTGTCTTTTACGTTAGAAAACATCCAAATGGATAACACCATGAATTGTACGTTGGTTAAATGCATTTTCCTTGTTTTTCGGCACAGAAAACAGGAATAATTTGTCCAGACGATTTTTTATCGAAATTAGTTCCAACGGCAGGCGTCGGTGATTGTAGGGAGAATTTATTAACTCCTTCACAATAAATTATCCTAATAGCGTTTTTTCTTCTCGCACTTTACCAATTCAATCAATTCAACCAATGCGAAAACAATCGGCCAGTAACTTTATCAAAACAAGCTCCACTCTTCCGTTTCCGTCTTCTAAACTAGGAAACCCTCACAGGAAACGAAAGTGCTGTTAATTCTGCTGGTATTTTCCAGAGGAGTACAGAAAGTGTTCGAAACCTTGTGTTGACGGACTGTCTTCTACAACGTGTAATGAAAGCTTACGAATTAAAGGGCCTAGCCACTGACCGTTGAATAATGTGCTGGTACTGGCAAGCTTTTAGGTCAGAATGAAAGATAAAAGTGGTAAAGGTTTATTGCCATGTTTTAGGGGCTCGCTCGCGTTACTGACCAACGAGTTACTACCTTTTAGCTTAGCAGACATTTTCGAACGACGAGCCTCCTTCACCTTGTACCCTTTTAACCTTTCTAGCTTCAAAACATGATATGTTTCGCAATTAAAGTGCATTACTACAGAAAGCATAGCTAAACACAATAAAAAGTTTGTTAATAAATCTGAATCGACTTTTATTTTTCTAGGTCGCATTTCCAACCCATCCGAATAAATAGTGATTCAATATTTAGAAATACGTGACTATTACATCGCACACATCAGACCTGGACAAATTCAAAGATCGTGAAAGTCTATTCTATGTCAAATCCAAACGATTTTCTGAGGCTCAATTCGAATCGTTTTTTAACTTCAGAATTAAGTCAGTTCAAATCAGGTAATCTTGAAATTATTTGGGTTACAGGCAATCGAATTCATTTGGGGCTTTCCCAAGTCAAATTCGACCCAAATTTAAAGAAAGAAAGCGAAACAACAAGGGACATGAAAATTGAATTGCAACTCCTGGAAAAGAGCGAACAAAAGCATTGCTTGTGGGTTTTCAAGATCATACATTCGTTTTACAGGAAGTTGTACAACGTTGGGATTAAACACAACATATTGGAGTAAATTTTTGAAATTCAGTTTTTTTCATCATTTAGTCTTTTTTCACTCAGTTTAACTTTTTACTAACTTTTCAACAACTTCTATTGTTCTTTAATTAGTTCAGTTCAGTGACAAAATAGTAATGAACAAATTCATTGAATATTGATTTCGAATACAAAGAAAATTAATTGAATTTAAGTAAAATTAACTGAATTTAAGTCAAATTAATTGAATTCAAGTCAAATTTAATGAAAATGAAGTGATTTTGCCCAGCTGTGGTACACACATAGTACAGTATTGGGTTTCTAATACATTTACCACAATTCAGACGTGACCAGCCCCCAAATCGAGGCAACGAGCTATGCCCACGTCCAAGAAAATAAAATAAATAAAAACAGGCTAACAATTACAAATTAGAGATCCATCACCATTATTAACCACTAGTCGAAGTAGAATAGAATCTTAGGTAAATTTCGGCTTGGTAAAGAAGTGAACCATTTGCCAGGGGCCAATGAATGCCCGTTTCGGTCACGTGACCGGTGCTGTTCACTCTTGGCGTGCCAAACAGGCTCACTTGGCCTCCGGGGCAGTAAGTCGCGTTCTGCTGATCGAACAGCCAGAACGAGCCGCAGCTGTAACGGTCGTCGTTAACCCATACAAAGGGTGTTGGACCCAATTGCATACCATTCAGGTGTAAACCGTCCCCCGTTGCCGAAGAAAAAAAGGTCAGGTTGCTGAGAGTGCCGTTGGCGGTAATGTAAGGATCGCGGTAGTAAGAAGTATAAGAGCCCCTTCCAGGTTTGAAATAAAAATACAATTGGTTGTAAAAGTTGAGTTGGATGAAGCGGTTCATATCGACGAAAGGCATTATGTACTCTTCGGCTCGTCCTGTAACCAAGTTCACCTTTCGGCTCATTAGAATAGGATAATTGCCATAACAGTACGTCAAAATAGGAGTGTCTTGCCAGCTTGTCGCCCCAGGCCACAACGTACAGTTGAAATTACCTAATATATATTGAAACGCTTTATAGTTCATTTCATTCGTCCGAAACGTACAAGATTGTTTCTCATTCTATTGTTTCTCTGCTACGGAGGAAATATTTTAGTGTATCCCACAATTTTTGAGAATTTCGAGATTGGAGAGTTTGATTGTCAGAAATGGAGAAAGAAATGGAGAAATTGTCGCAGACACACTTAACCGAATTTTAATGACGATTTAAATCGAAGATAAAGTCAGACGTGTTCCTCGATTTTTTTTTACATAGTGGATAATTTATATTTAATTTAATTTAATATTTTACACTGTTTTATACCTCCAATAGTGTAATTGTAACGTTTTAAACAGTCGCCACAAGTTTGAAGGCAGTCAGTGCAATCCGGCCACGTGCCTCGGCACCCGGGACGTATAATCTCGCAGTAATTTGCTGGTACCGTCGTCGCAAGACGTTGACTCAGGCACGTGCGATAATTTTGTGGGTCTTTGTCCCATATTTGAGCATTTGGCTGAGGTTGGAGTATTACTGTCGGATCATTGCTGCATAAATTGTCGGACAATAGCTCACAAAAGCTAGTAGTGTCCCAAGACATGAGGTTCACAGCAACGCAGTCTTTTGTCCAGACGCAGGTTCTTGCGCATGCTAACTCGGGGTTGCTTACTCCTAATTCGTATTTCATTTGTCGAAATTTTAGCTATGGCTGAAAATATATATTTCATTTTTCATAGCAACCAATTATTATTTTATTTTTTATAGCTATGAATTATTTATTTTGTATTTTTCCATGAATTATATATTTCATTTTTTATAGCTATAAAATATATATTTTATTTGTAAAACTATAAAAATATATTCTTCTATTTTTGTGTGTGTACTTTTTCTATTTTTTAGTGTTGTTTTGTGCTGGTAGCTTAATTTATCTTGCATGAACATAATACTCAAAATGTAAATTCCTCAGTAAATCACCCAGTAATTACTCCTCAGTGAATTATTGCCTCACTAAATTCTGCAGTATGCATCAGTTGATTATAACTAATTTAAGGTATCCGGCAAACTGTTCAGATACAGTAGTCATTGCTTATTGGCAAGTCAAGATTCACATTATAAAAAGAAGTGGAAAGCAAAAGGAATCTAATCGGACAACGGGGTTTAATATTTATGACTTACCATTAAAGTAGCGTGGGAGTAGTGTGTTGTTCGGTACAATTAGTTTGAAATCTTTATAGAGCGAGCTGGTTACTGCAACGTTCCAAATCACATGTCCAGCAGTGAAACTGCAAACGAAACTGAAAAAATTAGCTGGAAGCCAATAATAATTCATGTTCCTGATCCAGTACCGTGGCACTGACTGGTCCAAGTAGACCTACTGGTCAAGAACACGAAGTTTTTCGGTAGCTTTGAGGCTAAACGTATTCATGGAAATGTATTGAGATCATTCATAGTAAGTACTTTGTGAGAAAGTGAGCGCCGTTGCTATTTGCTGTCCATTAAATCTGTCTATTCTGCTTCGGCTCTTTTCGAGGAAAAGAATTGACTAGCTTGTTGTGCCATTCAGTGCCTTTTAGTGTAGTATTCTTACTGTAGGGCTTTATTGCAATCTGACACTGATGGATCTATTGGTTTCTTCGCTTAACGTAGCTACGAGGTCAACTACCTCCCAAATCCAAATCTACTGGGCGGTTTGCGCTAATAAAGCCAGATTTAGGTGAACTTTTGATGGCTTTCGCAAGCTATACTGTCTTTTTTTGCCCCAAAGCTTTAATTTTGCGTTCGTTTTATTTCGTTATAAGATCATTTTTGCTTGCTTCAGTAATTGTGTTAAGCAATTCAAGAAAATATGAAACAGTTGGTCTATTCAGTCATCTGGATAAAGTTATTCCGTTATTGGATGTATTAATAATTTGGATGCAGCTTTTTAGTCATTGGATATAGGCCTGTTCAGTACTTCCAAAGAATAACTCACTTATTGTATATATTCCATAATTTGGGAAAGGGATAATGTGTACGGTTAAAATCTCTATGAGTTGTCAGTGAGATGTCTTCTCGTAGAAATCTTCCCCATTTTTATCTTGGTTCTCTTAATTTCCAAAGAAATAGTAATATCTGATTTGTATTAGTACAATACATATATTTGCAGCACCGCACTCAATAAAAAAATCAATGTTATTCATTTGCCATTATTGTTAGCTAGGACACCGAAAAATGTATGTTGAATTTACGTAAGACTCGCAATCACACATTTTTATTATTCAAAACAGTATATATCTTAATTATTTGAAACCCACTACCGTGTTCAACCCGCAAAATTATAGTATCTTAGATAAACTTCAGCCTGAAAGAATGGTACCGTGCTATTAATTGGCCAATGGATGCCAGTATCTATCACGTGCCCAGTTTGGTTCAGTCGAGGCGTGCCAAAAAGGCCCACTTGGCCTCCGGGACAGTAAGTTGCGTTCTGCGGGTCAAACAGCCAGAACGATCCGCAATTATAGAGGTCGTCGTTAACCGATACAAAGGGTGCTGAACTCAATTGGCTATTGTTGAGACTTAAACCATCTCCAGCGGTAGAGTTAAAGAAGGTTAAATTGCTCAGGGTTCCAGTTTCAGAAATGTACGGGTTTCGGTACTGCGCAATGTAATAGCCTTTGGAATTTTTAAAGTAAAAATATAATAGATTGTAGAAGTTCTGTCGAATGAAACGATTCATATCGGTGAAAGACATCATGTAGCTGTCTTCAACATCCCCAGTAGTTAAGTTTACTCTGCGTTTCATTATGATGAGATTATATCCGTTACAAAACGAATAAACAGAGACAACTTGCGAATTCGACGCACCAGGCCACAATGTACAGTTGAATTTGTCTAAAAAAGAATCATTCTTATTCAATCCGTTAACCTGGTCTAACTTATTTCTATCTCGTGCTTTAATCAATGTAATTTCCTTGGAGAAACGTTTTAGTCTATCTAATTTTCTTGGAGAAATGCGATTTTTAGAATTAATTGTATGAATTTCTAGTTTAAGAAGAATTAAAAAGAAAACGGAATAGGAATGATCAGATTTGTTTTGTTTAGCCAAATGGGACTTGTTAAACAAATATGTACTGAAAAAATGCTTTGTACTGTACCTCCAGAAGTGTAATTGTAACGCGTTATGCAGGCGCCGCAAGTTTGAAGACAGTCGTTGCAATTTGGCCACGTTCCTCGACAGCCAGGATGTATCATTTCGCAGTAACTAGGTGATACTGTTGTCAGAAACCGTTGACCCAGGCAAATATTGTAATAATTTTGACTTTTGTCCCAAAGTCGACTATTGGGCTGAGGCTGCAGAACTACAGCTGAATTGTTGCTACATAAATTGTCGGATAGAAGTTCGCAAACGTGGTAGGCAGCCCAAGACATGAAGTTTACAGCAACGCACTCCTTTGTATGGATGCAGATTCTGGCGCATTTTAGCTCCGGATCGATTAATCCTATTATAGTTGTATTGTTTGAAATTGTTAGCTATTTTCTAACTGAACCTTGTTATTTTATTTATATTTTATCAACATTTTTATTTATGTTTTATTAATATTTAAAAAAACATCGTTATATTTTTCTTATATTTCTAGTTGTTTTATGAAAATTCAATTTGTATTTTATGAAAATTCAATTTGTATTTTATGAAAATTCTATTTTGTTATTTTATTTTATCAATATTTTTATTATATTGATTTCTTTATTTCCGAACTTTATCCCTTTTTTTAACCAACGGTTTATTTTTAACATTTAATCTGTGAACCAACTCCATGGTGTGCCCTTTTTTTCGTTTCTTCCCGACGTAGGCTTTCGCCTATTGTCGGCAACATGAATCAATCGTACAAAGCAATACGTCACATGAATGAAAAAGAAAATTCATGTGGCATTTCATGGCGTGCCTTTTTAAACTCTCGTTGATCTTGGTCGACAATCCAGAACGAATAAAACTACGTACCAAAAATATCCAGAACGCGTGCGACAAAATAATGGGATTCGGTGAAAAAACGACACATTAGCAATATTTATTCAGAAAGCACTCACCAAAACTTCCTAAACGAACTGAAAATCGGACAATACATATACGCAAAGGAAAATTAACAGAACAATATATTAAAAGAATTTAAAAGAAAGCAGAAGACCCTTTTGCGACATAGTTCGTCTTAAAAAGCAATAAAACAAACAAACTTGCTTAATTTCTATAAAATCTTGAAATATTCAATGTACAAATGTACAATACTCAATGTATAAATGTACAATACTCAATGTCCAAATGTACAATATTCAGTGTACAAATGTACAATATTCAATGTACAGATGTACAATATTCAATGTATTATTTTCAAAACACAAACCATAAATTGTTAGGTTATCACAAAATGATAGGAATATCCAGTTAAAGTTTTAAAAAGATGGAAATTTTAAACTGACCTATAGGTAGGTAACGAGGACGGAGTTTGTTATTCGGTACAGTTAATTTAAAATCCTTGTAGAGTGGACCAGTTACTAGAATATTCCATGTATAATATCCTATCGCCGAACTGAAAGAGAAACTGAGAAAACTAACTTGGAGCCAACAGTAATTCATGTTGCTGAACTTGTACCGGGTCGCTGACTGGCTAACTTGGTCTACTCGTTAAACCCAAGAAACTTTCAGGTATTTTACCAGTATCGAAGTGAACTCATATTTCTTTATAGTTATACGTATAAAAAAGCAAACAGCGCAGTTGCATTGACCCCTAGGGCCAATGCAACTGCGTGGCCCTTGTACTGGTCCAACTCTAGTATCTGTAAAAATAATTATGACGGTTAATAAAAGAACCAGTAACAGGCCTCGGTCTATACTGGTATAAATGGAAAAAAAAGCAAACAGCGTTTCTGTTCACAACATTTTCACGTCCAGGTTCCCAACCTTTTATGCTTAAACTGTGTAACTACCGGTAAAAACTTTATGCACATATTTTTAAAACACTTGCTAATGCACTGGCCAGTTCTTGTAGGCATGTTCTACTCCACTTTTATTTTCTTTTAACGGCGTGAGCGTTGCTCGTTGCCGTCGGTGTATTATTTAGATTATGATTTTTTTACGTTATACTTCAGTTACAGCCATACACACTCTACTCCAAAGTTGTCTATTGATATTGCTATATAAAATTCAGCTAGTCTTTCATGTTTCAAGTAGCATCAAAGCCAATACTTCCTCGAATTAAGACCCTACTCCGATCTAACGAACATACCTTGTTTTGTGTGCAATTTTGCCTTTATTTTGATCTACGTAAAATCGCTTTTTTTAAAATCTTAGAAGTAACTTTTACGTGTACAGTAGAAATCCAATAATCTTGTATTGAATGGGATAATGTGTACATTTAACCTTACATTGAGCTACATTCCTGGACTTGAGTACAATCTCACAAATCTTTCGTTCTTTTTTCGAAATTAATATAAAACTTTTTCTAACACGAAGCGTTTGATCAAACTGTTTCAACAAATTCTGTTTGAAGAACGTAATGAGCCATTCATTTTGATAAACTCCAACACGTTGCGACAAATGAGTTCAAATGTTTATATAAGCAAATTAGTATAGAGCCCCAAATATCGTACTTCGGTTTTGGGCATAATCGTGTCGTGACCCCAAGTCAACGGAGCTTCTTCTAGGCTATGCTTTCTGTTAAAATGGATCAACTCGGTTTTTTCTTTTGCAAATTGTAAACTTAAGCGTAAACCCCACTTTTCGAGTGCTGCTATATTGTTGCCTAGTAGTTTGACATTTTGCTCACTAGATTTGCCACTTGTGTGAAGTAAAAGATCATCAAATCCTTGCACATCAATTTTTTTCCGTTTAATTACGTTAAAGCATCGGTTGATGTAGATTAAGAATAAAATGGGTGGAGAAAGTGGAGAGCCTTGAGGCACTCCTTTAGTAATTTTGTATGTGAGGCTTTTGTCAGTTCCATTGGGTTCCGAACATTACTGTCAAAGTTGTTCATCGAAATATATACGTATTTCTGAGATATCACCCGAACCAATTCCCCATGCTATTGTTCCTAAAGGCGTTCGTGTATACCGTGTCCTTCATAAGACCAGAAGGCAAAGAGTAGACAGAAACCGCGTAAAAAAAAATAAATAAAAATAATTACCGATTGATTGGATCTGGGGAACGCAAATCCCACCGCTACTAGCAGAGCGAGAATGGCAAAAACTAACTTTCTCATCCTAGAGGCAATTTCGCAGTGTTTACTGTAAGAGACTCTACAGGCGAAAAAACTTTCCAGCTTTTATATATGTAAGATCTACACCAATTTATTATCATGTCAGGTAAGGCGTGACCTTCTTCGCACACCGCTACAACAGTCTGGTAAGAAAGTGACTAGTCTGAAAGCCTTGATCCGCGCCACCTGTTCCCTGCTATTGTATGATTTTGTTCACTAGGGCCGAATTTTTTGTCCGACTACATGTAAGTATTACAAGTTGCGTCAGCTCTATATATTGCTCTATTGACAATGTGCAGTAGAGCGACAACCTGTCCGGACATGAGGCTCAAAGTGGCTGTTTCTTTTCCTTTCACCGCTCGAATACGTCGAACTGTGCGTGCGCCCCTTTTCTGATCTTTGATTACTGATGTACATACTGATGTACATACAAAATCTTTGATTACTGTATGTACAAAGATAAAAGAAATAAATAAAAAGCTCCTTTCCTGTACGTATAGTAACTGCGTACAGGAAGGGAGCTTTAACTGTTTTATACGCTGTAATAGATCGTTTTACAAGGCATTTGCTTAAGACAGTCTGATTATAAGGCGCACTCCTCGAATTAAGTATTTGTCTCAGTAGTACACCAATCCCGACGGTATGAAATACACATAAATAATGACGTACGAAATAGCCATCTAGCGCTAACCGTTTTATGAGCGAGTAAGTCATAATTGCAGCAGGTTGGATATTTGCTGACAAAAGGCCAGTATCTTTTATATCAGTTTTCCTTTGTTCACCAACGACATTTTGTATCTACTGATTTATTGGTAGATAGAGACTTTACTAGCGATAAAACAGCTGAACAGATTTCGTTCTTTTATTTTCTTGTCGCGTCCCTTTTCAACAGTACGTCGTGTTACTGAACTAGTACTGGGTGACCGACTGGCCAGCGTAGTCCACTGGTTAAAGCCAGGAACTTTAAGGTATTTTACCAGTATCGAAATGATGAGATGTAACTTTTGCATATAGAAATCCAGTAATCTTGTATTCAAGCGGAGAATGTTTACACTTAAAATGAAATTGAGTTGAATTCTTTGGACTTGAGACAATTTCACAAAGCTTTTGTTTTTATTTTTGAGATTCGTGAACCTTGTTCTAACTTCAAGTGCTTACCTAAATTGTGTCATAAATCCTGTTCGAATAAAGTAATGAAACGTTCATTTTTATAAACCTAAAAATGTTCCCACAAACGATTACAAATGTTTGTATAAACAAATTAGTTTGACATGACAGTATCACAGAAAGCGTGAAGTGTGCGGTGGCCCGTTTCTTTTACATTCACATACATTGGGGATTAAATTTAAAGATTCATTCCATGCCAAATCCTTCAGCATTAGACAACGCAATTATTAGTTTCTGGTGCAACGTTTCCTTGTCCGGATATTCCGGCAAAACTAATTGGTTAAAACACGTGTGCGCTTCGGGCAAGTACTCGGGCCGATCTTTGAGCTTGCTGATCTTTAAACTCATTTCTGCCATTCCGCCTACGGGCACACGATCGCTGCCGGTTGCGAATAGCAAAAAACGCTTCTGCAATTCGCGACTTAGCGTTGTCACAACTTCCCAAAAATCCCTATGAAAATTTAAGGAAAATGAAAAGGGAGAATTTTCTTTTCTTAAAAATACAAAAATAAATTAAGTGTAATAAATCATAAATGAAAACTGAATACTAGAGGTTCAAAATTTAATACTAGAAATTCAGTAGTAAATACTGGAAATTCAAAAGTAAATACTAAAAATTCAGAAGTTTATATTAGGAACTCAAAAACAAATAAATAAATTGAAAATTAAATACAACACATTGAAGTCTAAATAAAATACATTGAAACAATTTTTTTCTTTAGAAAATTCTTCATTGTGGCGTTGCATTGAATCGTACTTATATCATAGTAGTAATTTCGAATCGTATTTTACTTGATAAGTGGATCGTTAGCTTTGTAGCCATCGTATTCGGTGTTCTTTTGCAATTCCCTCAAATCCAGATTAGGCGAACCGCACACAAGAATCTCGACCTCTTCAGGGCGCAACATCTAAATAAGAAAAAAATTAGAAATAAAGACCAGTAGAAATTTTGTTTGGGGTTTAAAGTACGGTAAAAGTCATCAAAAGCAGTCTTACAATCAAAGCATTTGAGGCACATACGCTATGGAATCCGAGGTAGAACGCGCGAAATTTTTCGTAAATAGCTTTGTTGAGTACCCAGTCCAAGTACAGCTTCACGTACTCGCTGCGGTTAGTAGCTGTTACCGGTATCGATCCGCCATTTTCTTTGAGGTCCACTGTTTTTATGGCCCCGTATTCGGTGAGTGAAACTTGGAAAAATAAACTCATATCGTCTTCAACGTCGCCTTCATAAGCGAGTAATTCTTTTAATCCAGATGCAACATCCTAATGGAAAATAATTATCTGCTATTTTTGTAATGGCTTGGATGGCCTACAGGCATAAAGTCCGCCAAATCTTCCAGGGAACAATGCTTTACTACGCCCACCGGCACGTGACTAGAAGAAGGGACGACAGGTGGCGATAGTAGTTTCCGATAGCACACCGACGGGAAATGGAGGTCCAGAATAATGCTATAAACAAAAACGCTATTAATTCGAGGTTTGCAGACAATGTTAAAATAAATTCTAGTGAAAGAAACCAGACTTAATTTATTTATGATGATTATTATCTATATTTTATGCTTTGAGACAAATATTAACAGTTTTCAGGTAGAATCATTACTCCCAGGTGTAAAAACTGCCCTTATGAAATCAATAAATAAAATAGGAACTGTAACTCTGAAGGAAGTATTGAAATGTAGCAGTAAATACTGAAACTGAAGAATTTTAGCAGAGAACTTTGTAATTGAAATACGAAAGATAAGAAGTAATTTACCTGTTGTACACAGCGAGGCCCATCAGAACGCCAATTAGATTGTATTCACGTAAATTCCCTTCTTGTGAGGTACTGAACCAATAACTTCTGGAATTGGGATAATAGACGAACATTCCGTAATCAGGCTAGTAATAAAATACCATAATCATTAAACTGTATTTCCTAACATAATTTGATAAGGCGAAGTAAACGTTACTTGAAAAATTTCACGAATTAAAAGTTGGAACCATTCCTTTGTTAAACCACCCATATCTAAACCCGGTTCCCCGATAAAAGAAACTTTGAGTTTCTTTTTCAAATCGCGCTGCTTACTCGCAATCTTAAACATATATAAATTTGGGAGTTACACAGAATCATTGAGAAAAGTTTAGTAATTTGTGTCAGTGTACTTCTTTTAATGAGTCCGAGACAAGATGAGATCTACGAACGCTGATATTAAGAAAGAACAGATCCATGCGGTAGGCTTGATTACTCGCCAATTTGTCGACTAATGACTTCCGAGCGGTGAGAATCATCTGTTGCTCAGAATCCTAAGAAAAATATACTTTACATTAATTTCACTAAATTTATATTTAATATATGTTATAATTCCGTGAACGTAACTTCCATGAATTATCAATAAGTGTGTCAATAAGTCAGTTAATGTTCAATAAATGTTTTTGAATTAAGTTTGGAGTCATTTCTTCTGTAAGTGTTGTCGTGATTCAATTTGAGTACCTTGGTTAAGATATAGCGTTTAGCCACGATACTCAGGATAAACGGGTACTGGCAGAACGAAAACTGTCCCGGTTTTTCTGGCGTTTGCCAGTTAATGTACTCTTGCATTAGATTGATATGGTCCAAAGCACTGTTATGAAATTCTGTGTAGTTCACCAACGATGGTTGACACGAATTATTCGCAGCATCTGAGACAGAATAACATTATTCACAATCTATATTGTAAATAATAATGCATTTTCAGGATATTCTCCCCACTTTAACGTTCAAATTTATAGCTACTGCGAGAATTTTCTCCAACCAACAGTCAAAAGGGATTGTTTTTATTATTTTACATACTTAGTAAGGCCAAAATTCGGACACCAGTAGGAATCCACCATTTTGATTTGTTTGGCGCCGGTAAATTTTTTTCGCATGTTGAAGGGAATTGTCGTAACGTTACAAACTGTAATAGTTGCTGTATTATGGCTCGAAAACGATCCACTTCCATTCTATTAAGTAATATACGAGAATAATTAACTTTAACTTGATCGTAATCAAAATCGTGTTTGGAATTAAAACGTCAAATGTTATTTCGCAATTCTTCAACATGCGCTTATCTTAGAGAATAGTGTTTTCATTTTAAGAGTTCATACTTTCTGAGCCAATGAACGAGAAGTTGATGATCGCCATTCGACAAAGCCAAAATTTGCCGTAGTAAATGGGCATAAACCGCGTAAGCCGTTTGTAAGTTGAACAATGGGCATTGTAACAATATAAATGTCGCTCGAACTTCGTCTTTGGTGTACAACCTAACAATTTTGTAAACATTACACCGAAGTGAAATAACGAGCTTTGTATTTGCATTAACACACTTCCGGCTTTCTTCCAGTAATGCGTGAACTATTGACCTAAGTGTCGTTTTGTGGATGGTCGTTGGCTACAGAAATTAAGTTTTATTAATCAATGAATTTTTTGAAAGTTTTATATTTATTTTTGTTTTCATTATTTTTCGTTTTTGTTTTTATAGTGTCTACTTACTAGTTTCAATAACGAGTCGTAGACTATATAAAGTAAATCTAAACGTAAATTGTGCTGATGGTGTGGTGAGACGCCATCTTGGTCCGGTACTGTCTAACATAAAACAAAATAATATTTTATTTTATTCGGGTTATCATTTTGTACAACTTATTGGTATAAGATAACTTCAAATGCTTGAAAGATGTGAGTTTTAATAAATTACTTCACCAAAACTTCTTGGTGTGAGTTTTCTTATAATGTTTCTAATTCTAAGGCGAAAGGTTGAATAAGAGGGCTTCTTACTTTAAAAGTTGCGCACAACGCTGCGTAGGAATGAAACGTGGTGAGATAGAACGCTTTTAATTGCGTAAAATCTCCCGATTCATCCGCTTTCTCCACCTCGTTTCTGTAAAGACAATTCTTTCAACTTTCTCATTTTTTTTAAAAAATATATAAGGTTTTATAAATAAAAAGGTCAGACAGTCTTAACGCTGTTTTGGTAAAAAAAAACTAAATAATTGAAATAAATTTAGACAAACTTACAAGAATTCGTCTTTGGTGACGCTTATAACCGGGTAGTTCGGTTTCATAGAAATCGTCTCGGGCGAATTCTTCCGCGACCGTGGCGTACTACCGTTCAAGCCCGCAGGAGTGGGCGGGGGCACGGCTAACGTCTGTCGAATGTTTGAATCTTGCAACGTCACAAGTTTTCCTTCAGCGTCCTGAATTTTTTTTTATGTAACTGATATATTTCGTCGCTTTTTCATTTTTATTATTTTATTTTTATCCATTAATTGAAATATTCAGAAATCGATTTTTTTAAAAAAATTATCTTTACTTTTTGAACAGGTGGCAGTCCACAACTGTTAGCTGGTTTTAGGATAATGCTTCCTAATCCGGGCAATGTGATTTGCATTCCAAATCTGGAACTCATTGTCTTAATAAGAAACCTTCACTTAAACCGAAGGAATTAAGTAAAAGTTATTGTAGAAGACTGTGGGCTGAGCCGGGACATGTTTCTGGTCGCTTCAGTCCAGGTAAACTGACCTATTGTGTTTGGTGTACCTGGTAGAATGTCAGGAATCAATAGTGAGCGTCGGGCGGGAATCAATAGCTAGGAATGCATAAATAAAGCGATTCAGTGACCTCTTTTGGGGTCAGTTGGTGACTCGTATTGATTATGTAAGAGTGTACAAGAAATTAAAGAAAGACTCAGGATTAATGGGATAATAGTTTTATTGCAACAGATTCTGTATATTTTGTAATAATTCTTTTGGTACGTACAAAAAAGGGAAGCTTTGGCTATAAATTGGTCACGAAATGTACATCTTTGATGGGACTGTCCTCGCGGGATTTACGGTTACGCAGAACACGCGACAGAGGTCGCAAGTTGGCGTCCCAACCTTGGAATGCGGGTAAGAAAGGCACGTAGCGAGCCCAGCGCTTCCTATTGTGTAAAACATGCATTAAGCAACTGATTCTTTAAACTAGAACACGTTTTTAGCGTAACTACTTTCTTCCAAATTAATTGTCAAAACCTTAGTGTATTAATTTCATTATAAGTTAAATTGGGTTGAGTATTACCTTTCGTTAGGTAAATTCATGTAACAATTTTAACTAAATTCTTGTAAAAGAGAATCAATAATAGTCGTTTACATTCCTGCTAACTAAACCGATTTACATATTTTAGTTAGATTCATATATTTCACAATTTAAATAAAATAATTCTCTACTTACATTTATAATATTCGCATTTTTTAGCTAAAATCATTTTAATTTTTGAAGCAATGCAATCGAAAAGAAAACAAAGTATGAAGCTTACATAAAAGCGTATGGGAAAAAACATGAATATGAGATTAGTAAAGAGAGTTCGTGAAATGTTCGAATTTTAATAAGTGTAAAATTTTACTTACGTTTTTAAATAATTAGTAATGAAAGGAATGTCATAAGTATCCAAGTTATCGTCCGTTAAGGCTAATTCTTCTTCTGAAGGCTTCATCCATGTAGTAAGGCCACGACTTTCAGGAGTACCGGGTAAAGTATTGTCCAGGAAACACGCTAAGATACTGCCCACGCACATGGGGGTACTTAGAATAACGTACAAGGTCTGGTCCGCTAAATCCGAACCTGTTTTCACCAATTCGGGGCTGCCTGCAACCCATTCTGACGTCACCTGGGATTAAAGGCAACAAAAGGTCAAAATTTCATTCGCAATAACAAAACGAGCATAGGGAACCTTGTATTACTTAGGATTTTGGCCATTGCCTATACTAGTTTTAGTATGTCTGAGTTATTCCAAGATTTTTTTTAATTAATTGTATTTTCTTATAATTGCCAAGTTTTCAGCTTAGCATCTTTAGTTGTACAACATTACTACATTGTTCATTGTCCGTACCTTTGATTACCATTTGATTACCAATTAGATGGTATAAAGAGTGAGTTGACGAAATAATTATATAAAAAGTATAAAAGAATGTCCAGTTTGAGTGTGAAATTCTCAGTTAATTTGATAAAAAGAGCCAACTTACCATTGAAAAGAAGAGGGAGAAACCCAACACGAAGAGATTCCGAGTACAGTTTAAGTCAATGTACTGAATCGGGCTCAAACCTGCAACAAATGCAAGACAAAACTTAAAACTTACTTTCTGAAATTTGTTTACAAATAACAATTAACAAAAATGTGATTTATGAGATAATTCCAAATATTGTATATTGTATGTGAACAGATTTATATTTTTTTAATTCACTTATTTTTTAAAATTTTCTTTTATCAATTTTTTACTTTTCGATTTTTATTCAATTTTTCATTTCATTTTTTCTTTTAAATACCAAAATTCCCTTTCTTGACAGTGGCAGCTATTTAAATTTTGAGCTCTATATAATTGGGGAGAATTACTCGAATGAAAGAGTCACTTACCGACGGCAGTAACTATGGAAGCCATGACCACTAAAACTCCGCCCACTATGGGTTCGGGAATAGTAATAAAGGCAGCGTTTAACTTGGGTAAAACGCCCAAAACGATCATAAGGACGCCAGTAATGGTGATTACTCGGCGACTACCGACTTTCGTAATACCAATGGCAGCAATATTGGAAGAATAGCTAGTCGTACCGTTGCCAGTACCCCATAAGCCAGCAATAATACAGCCGATACCTTCGATGCCGATACCGCGGTTCAAGGCATGTACCGGCGGAGGCTTTGCTCCTAAACAATACAACCAAACCTCATTTTAGTTAATTTTTTTCATTTATGTTCATTATTTACTTCCAATTGTAATTATATCGTAGTACAGTAAATACTTTCTTATAGTAAAAATGCATAAATAATTATAGGTTTCTAGGTTATTTAAGTTAGAGCATTGTGAAAGTGTTTTACTTTGACTATTGTATTCAATAATTTACAAGCTATCGCCCCTTTAAAAGCGTGTAATTTATAACATTTGTAACAAAAATAGTTAAATACTAAAAATAGTTCAAAGTGAATCGTTGTTTCCATTGGATAATATTGTGCGATTTAGAGAAGAACAAGCCAGCAAGCGAAATTCAGCGAGTTCGGAACTTTTTAGAGAAAAGGAGTAATAAGTATTATCTGTATCAATATTGTACATGATTTGTATAATGTAAAAATACTATATATAATTTGTATAGTATAAAAATCTATAATAAGTATCAATTTCCGAAGAAAAAAGAATTCTAGTCTAGAGAGTTTTGTGCTATTTTACCTGACAAATTTGCGCAGGAGTAGTAATCTCCCACAGACTCCAAAATGGAAGCTAAAATGGCCGTTAGCAATCCGATGACGTCAGCAGCGCTGACAGTGGGTATTCCCCATTGTACTGTTTGCGTTTTTAAGAGAAATGAAGAACAATATTAGTCAAAGAGGAAAAACATCCTTAAATAATTTCTTTGTTTTTTTAACCCAAATATTTGAATGTTTGTGCGTTTTGAAATAGAGAAAGCTTACAAGGATAAGGAACACGGAACCATGGCGAGTTGTAAATAGCATCTAATTTTGTGTCAGTCCGTATCGGTGAACTTTCAGGTAACACTCCAGCGCTAGTCAAAATGGCGCAAATTCCCCACATGAGCAACATCGTGAAAAGTACCTAAATTTTATATTATTAGAATTTTTTTACATAATTTCGTTTAATTCATTTTTATTCTTGTGTTTATTTTGACTTGTACAAGTATAGAAGAACATTTTAAAGTATTTACCGGGAAGATGTCAAAAATAGGTAAGCGGAGAAATTTCCAACCTTTGGATTTACTCCAAAGTGGCATGGGACAAGTTATTTTCCGCATGTACTGGGAGAACATGACCATCATAATAATTGTCCTGGAAATTACAACGCATGTATTACTATAAAAACTACTAAAAGTAAATCTTTTCGTCGCTAACTAATTTTGAAGGGTTACATAAATATTTCACCATCAAGTTTGTTTAAAATCTTTTTTTTAAAATCTTTTTTTACTTACATGCCAGATACGCCCCAATGAAGACCACATTGTTCTCCGGCTGCTTTAAAAACAGAAAATCCGATTAAAGCAATAGCAGGAACGATTACCAGTGGTGAAAGGATTTTAAGAAGCAGTCCCACCAATCCTAAAACAACTTCAGTTTAGATTTTTGCACTATTACACGCTGGAATCTAATTGCCCAAAACATCGGCAAGGAATGTGAAAGAAAATTCAACGAATTATTTTCATATGAAAATTAAATGTTGTTTTAGAAAGTTTTCTTGTAATTCTACTCTCAAATTAGAGTAGAAATTTCACCTTCGTTGATTTCGAAGTCTGTGAAAAGTTACAACTGTCCAAACCCTCTAAAAACTTTCGAACAATTCGGAAATGTAAGAAATCGTTTGTTTTACCAAAGAAACCAATAGCCACTTGGAAGAAGGATGAGAAAATAATGGCGCCCTGGACTTGTCGCATTCGAACTTGCCACAATTCCGTCTTATCTTCATAAGTCATGTTTCCGATGATTTCCGGTGCGGGGCATTGCCATTGTGGCAAACTTAGCATAGCAATCGTCGGCGCTAAGTACGTAAAAGTTCCGCCTTGTAAGATCGGTAACCTAAAAATTCATTCCCAGAATCTAATTAACCATCGTATGTCCCAAGTTGTCGTCATAATGTTCCTACACATGTTAAAAGTCATCAAGCGTGTTCAAGTCTAATTAGGAGACGGAATCTATCTTTTAATTCCTAACCATTTTAGACGTGTTCGTTCCTAGTGTTCTTTCAGGCTGAAATTCCTCATTACCTCTGATGATTAGCATTATCGCATGCTTTAGAAAGGTTATTAAGTGTGGGAAAGGAAAGCCCGAGTGCTCGGAGCATGTTCTAACATCAGTGAATCACGCAGCTTATTGTTTTTTTTTCGTTTATCATTCTATTATTCTATTCGGCGATGTTAGTCAAAACAGTGTTGTTTAGCCAAGTGAGCTGTAACAGTTTAAAGCCCAAAAAGACTCTAAAAGAAAGAAAATGTCAGGAAATGGAACACGTGTTTGTCTTCCATTCGAATTAGTGCCTATACCCACCGCTAGATGGTTCCATTTCGTCATTTTACTATTCCGCTTCGTCATTTTGCGGAATTTTGCTAATGTGTTATGTTTATCTCGATTTTTCGCCCTTTCAGCATTTCTATTGTAGACTTATGAGTAAGCATGTTTATTAAAAGTCAAAATGTCGTACCTAATCCCAATGGTAGCTTGCAGAATTGTGATAAGTCCCGAGGCGAAGAAGATGGTAGCGACAATGTGACCTCTAGCGGGGTCATTGTCTTCCATACACAGTCGAGGTGTGATTATGAACGGAATTACCAGAGTGCCACCGAACGCTACGATATAATGCTAGAAATAAAATGGAAATAAAAAAAAGTTTAGTAAATTCTAAGTTCATTAGAAGGGAGCAAGAGATGCATTTTAAACAGTAAATAAAAACTGAGGAAGGGAAAACAAAACACAAACCTGAATGGCCAATAGGAGAGAGATAAACCAGGGAGGTTTATCATCCACGCGGTAAAGCAAGTCATTCTTTATCGCCATGTGTTTCTGATGACACTTTCAATTCCACTGTTCAAAAATAAAAGAAAGATTAGACTTGTGGGAAACCAATATTAAGTCCACACTGTTGTAATAACCTTTGAATACAGACTTGCTAAGAATTGATTATCTAGGAACTCTTCAAGGCTGATCCAAAATTAAACTGATTTTAAGTTCAGACGAATGCGACGAGAGAAACAACACGGCATGTCAAAACAATAGAAATGCATAATACATCAACGCGTAGCTTTAAAAAATAGACGCTGGTTAATTTTGGGACCAGTTCTGTTTGAACAAATCTTAATAATAAAACAATAATACATGTTAATTAAAGTATCTGAAAAAAATTATCTTTAAATCGAATCAACCAAATCCTTCATCTAAGTGGAAAATATTTAGCATTAAAAAAAAGAAATAAAAATAAGTGAGCATTAAAAGCAATAAAAAGAATTGAATAGAAAAGAAAAAGAAATGAAGTTGAAAAGTAATTGAAAGCAATAAGTAATAAGAAATAATAAATAGTGAACCAAAAGTCCCCTGGAGCCTAGTAAGGAAATGTGTACATAATTCTATTCTTTTCTGTTGTACGCTTTCATTCTTTTTTGCCTCTTGTCCTCAAAGTAAACAAACTGTGTCTACGCAGTTTTTGACAAACTTTAAATTATATAACAACAAATACTTGAAAGTGGAAGTATAGAATTCGTTCCTGGTGGAGGATGGAAAGAAATGGAACACGGCAAGGAACGAAGGATTTGTGAATTGAAAAGCGAAAGGGAAATGCAGGTTGAAAGGGAAAGTAGGAAAACCAGTTCGATACGAGAAAAAAAGACGAGGAGCTTATGTAACTTTGTGTGAACAGTTGGATCCCGAACAGGGAACTAAATTTGTAGAAAATCTCCTTACGTAACTTGTCGTCAAGGCCGTAGTAAAGTTTTTAAGCGTTCATTCTTTTAACGTTACGGAAGAAAAGCAGTCGGCTTAATTTGTCATGCTACGTTGACTCAGTTGTTCCACTTACGAAATCCCGTGTGTAGCTACGTTACGTTACGTAGTAAAGCCGGTAGTAAATTTTTATCTTAAAATGCATTTTCCATGCTAAGATTTTCCATAAATTCATGTAGGTATCAATAGTTGAAGGTGATTTCCTCAAGTATTTTAGTTTTTGTGCTACTAATCCATTAAGATAGCTTTAACTTAATTAAATAATATTATGCTTACTTAAAGTCCGAATTTTCATTAATTATTATTATTTCTTATCTAAGTTAAGAATAAGTTCGTTTGAATAATTCTGAAATATCCATGAAATTCCCCCGAAGACTGTAAAACGTGTGGTAATTTTTTATCCAACGATTCACTAAACCTGTAATTTGCGTCTCGGGAAATCCCAGACATATATCGCTGACGAAATTTCAAGAGGGAAAACGTATGATGTAAAACATTTCCTGGACTACCCTGGAAAAATCTGTTGTGCGAAGAGCAAAAAGTTTAATGTTTGTCGAATTCAAGGGCAACCAGTTTCGCAATGTTGCAGAACGCCCTTCATAAATTAACTTATTAAAAAAACTTTAACTGTTTTGGACATTTCATTTCCGTAAATTACATTCGCTTGCAATTTCAAACCATACGTGGAAGAAAAACCATGCATGCACTGCATTGTAAACATAAACAGCAGCAACTAAGTTACGTCACAAACTAAATAATAAAAGATTTCACCGTTTAATTAAAGAAATAAGTTAAAGATTTCGAATGTTCGAAATATAGTGAGCGGCAAACGGCGTGAGCCTATGCCGGATTTTTATAAAAAAAGTTACATAAATAAGTTAAATAAATTAAATAAATAAGTTAAATAAATAAGTGGAATAAATTAAAGACAAGTTGCGTAAAATAAACAGGTATGTTAAATAGATTGAAAAGATAATTTAAATAAATGAAAAACGACAATTTAGATAAATGAAAAATAAGTTAAAACTAAAATTAACATATAAGTTAAAACTAAATGGATTGAATTCCACATTACTTAAATCATAATTGCTAGCCTGTGTGGTAATAATCAATTTAATAAAAATTACATTGTAAAACTTCCTCATGATTCAAATTGTATTAACAATAAATTCAAAAAAAAAATCTTTACAATTTGCGTGCTTACAGGTAGTACAAGTGGCCTCAAATTCCCAACAATAAATCCTTTAAATTTCGCGTGTCGTGTCCCAGAACGTGCTCCACTTTTCGTTTCAGTCCCAACTCGAAAAAAAACTTTTAAAAATCTATTAAGTAAGCAGTTTCACTTCCCACTCCTCAAGTCCCCAACAACAGGTTGTTCACTGATTATTATCGGCTTCCAAAATCCCCATGGGAATTTCACACACACTTCTGTTTGTCTTGTCCGTTGCAACGTTGGTTCTTGAGTAGTGGCAAGGAAACTGCCGACTGAAGATTTCCAACCGGTCAAACCCGGCTTTAAAGCGAAAAAGGGGCAGAGGAAGTCCCAAGACATTTTCTTTTACACATAATACACACACACGAACACTTTACCTTTGGTCAGTCCTCTTTTTCATAGCCGTCAGCGATTTTCCCAAAATTTCCCAGGTATACACAAGCTCCTCCCACTGCGTCCGTTTTTATGGGATGGGAGTTATATAAAAAAAGGGCCGAAAATTAGGAAGGGGCGGTACTTGAGAACTCAACAAACCGTAATTTGTCCAGTAGTCCTAAAACACTGGCTGTCTTTCATTTCCTAATCGCCTAATCGCTGTTGGAGACAAAAAACGGCGCCATTGTCACCGTAATGTCAAAAGGAAGCACTTTGATTTATATTCGAATAATATAAACGGACAGTTTTGCCGAACTAACGCGTTCGCATTAGAAGCGAGTTGAATGAGAGATAGGAAGAATTGTAGTCGGTGGAATATTTGCCAGCTGGGGGGACGAGATAATCGTATGTGACGGCAGGCGCTGCAAGTTCGAGGTGATTCCTTTCCTTAGCTTGTGTTTCAAATGAAACGATGTTAGAATTGTTCGTGCGCTGGCCTAGATTGAGGTCAAGTCCTCAATTTCTCTCGTTACGTCTATCGAAGAAAAACGAAGCTTCATTTGTTGAGTCCAGGTATGCGTCGACCATTTCCGAAACCTCCCTACAGCGTTTAACTTTCTCTTGGAGTAATAAAAAGAGACCATCAGGGAGCGAGCACATCGAAAGCAAAAGCGAACAAGGAAGAAATTACCATTGAAGAATTATTTTGCCCAAGAAAGTTTCCGGAATCTCTGGTATCGGACCGTAAAACCGCAAATACCTAGTGCCTGTCTGTCTATATTTTTAAGATATATAGAACATCGAGAGTTTGACAGAATATTTGAGAGTTCGTCAGGATAAAATGAAGATTTATTCCTTGAAATGAGAAGTGATTATTCATGAAAATAAAGAATTAATCTAATTGAGTACGAGAAAGCAATTATCACTCTAAAACAAGCAATACATTCCTGAAGTAGTATCAAGGTGAATGTTTTTGGAAAAAATGTGGAAGGTAATTCAGGTAATTACAATTGAAAAGAAAAGTTTCTAGTTAAATCAAATGCTAGCAGTATAATGTTTTCCGTTTTTACAGGCTTATATTCATTAGCGAAAGTTAAAATTGAGAGTTTGAAGGAGACTTGGGGGTTGGACAGGAGGAAATAAGATTTAAAACTTGGAATTGTAGAAAAGTATTACACGCGAAATAAACAATAATTCCATTCAATACCAGAAAATAATTATTTGTGAAAATAAACTAGTAATTCTTAGAACTAATACTTTTAAGTACAGAATAAACTAATACTTATAAATATAGAAGAAAGGTACAATCGAAGAAAATCGGGATTATAATAAAGAAAATTACAATTGACATGAAAAGTTTTAGTTAAGTGAAACTGCAGCAAGATAATGCATTTTCATTTTTATAGGTGTATCCACTAGCGGGAGTTAAAAATGAGAGTTTGAGAGGAGATTTCAAAGTTTGAGAAAAGAAAATTACATTCATTCCTTTAAGTGTCAAAAAAGTAATTATTTGTGAAGATAAACAAGTAACACTTTAAGCTCATTCAAGAAAAGTATATTTAAAAAGAAGCTGGATTACTATTCAGAAAATTACGCTTAAAAAGGGAACTTGTAGTTCAGAGAAATTTTAGCCTCATAATGCAAACTATCGTTTTAACTGGTTTACCTGTATATTCATTAATGTCACTTGCTTAATGCTTAATATTAATTCTTAGTGCTGATTCTCTGGATCAATAGTTTCTCACGATCGGACGGCAATGGAATTGTGTGAAAATGCATCGTATTTTTTTAGACAGAGTGGAATGGAGCTAATTACATCTTAAAAAAAATATAGATAAGATCAGGTTGTTCGGTTTTTGGATGGAACTTTGTGCACAAAGCCGCTCGAGATATGTCGTTCTTGACAGTTTGCCATGCACGAAATAGACTAACTAAGGATGACAGACTACTTCGTAATCATTAGTCTTGGGAAAAAACTGCTATCATCATTTCCGAAGTTCCCGTGTAGCATTTTCTGGTTTAGGTAACGTATTACCCCCCCCCCCAAAAAAAAAATATATATATATATTTTAACACACCATGGCTGTTAAAAGATTTTTTTTAAGTACTGAAACCTGTTCGCTATAGATTGTGGTGTAAGTAGCAGCGATTTAATTTAGAAAGCAGCCAAATATTATGTATGTGTCTGCGTCCTCTTTAGCATAATTTGTGGCTCTTGATAAAAATACATTGGAGATTAGTAAGTGTTCTTAAGAATTTTGTATGAGGGACCCTTCCCAAAGCGGATTGATATGGACTTACGAGAACCCGGAGAAGATATCCGCTAACCGAGCTTTACGAAAGGATTACGAGCAGGGCCGTACCCAGGATTTTGGTTCGGGGGGGGGGGGGGGGTAGTATGCATTTTTTTGGACAGTTGCTCATTCTCCTATGTTCACCATTACAAAAAAAAATTTCGGGGGGGGGGGTTTAACCCCCTAACCACCCCTGGGTACGGGCCTGATTACAAGCATCGAACTCCATGCACTTTACGTAACGCCAATCATGTGTTGGTGAAAAGACACGTGTACCTTACGTTTTCCTACGCTAGGAAATATAAGAAGAACAGAATTCGTTAGCAGGGAATAAAATAGACGCCACGGTAATGGAGCGAGACACGCGAGAAAAAAATTTAACAATTACTTCTAATTATAACCTATCGACTAATAAGACAAAAAATGTCGAAGACTGGCTCAGAGCTGTTATGAAACGTTGAATCGAGCTTGTTGCATGATTGGCCAT
The DNA here is from genome assembly GCA_020615345.1 of Triops cancriformis. Lineage (NCBI taxonomy): Eukaryota > Metazoa > Arthropoda > Branchiopoda > Notostraca > Triopsidae > Triops > Triops cancriformis. Next base: position 25,873 of record JAHZNP010000379.1, on the reverse strand, counting down.
TTTTAAGTCATATTTGGAGTAAGATCCCATACACTTTTAAGACGTTAAATCCGATTTATTCTGATAGGGGCCAATGACCCTTCTCACATGCTAATGTTACAAATTTCAAGCCACTTTGTACAAAAAGTTTTGTTTCCAGAGTTTTCTAACTTTAACTCTGTTTTGTCTTTACTTATGCCATGTTTAGTGTGTCTTTTAGTAGTCTCAACTTCAGAATAAAATGCATGATCGAAATGTAAAGAGTTTTCGATCTAAGCCTTTTCCATTCGATCTAGATCTTCTACAGACAGCAAATACGAAATGGAGTAAAATTTGAAAAAATATAGGGAAACTAAAAGCAAAATTCTGTACCTTTTAACCTTTAAGAAGAGAGTGACAGAAATATTTAACAAATGTAATAATAGGAAGGGCGAATAGGGAGAACTTCAGAAACGGCGTGGCGGTGTCTTGAAATGAACTACGTCACACATGGGTATTCCCCAATGAACTGGGTTAGCGAAAGAAGGGTTCGCTTTGCGTCAAAGTTTTTCACGGGGGTTTTCTATTTACTTTTATTGATAGTTTTAAAGATACGGTTGGTTGCTCATGCGTGACACTTACAAAGCGTGAAAACGTGGCGTGCATAAATGCTAATGATCCAGAACTACGAGCTCATTAACATAATCACACACTTGTTCGCTGGATTTGGAATCTCGGCATGAAACTTTCCCGAACATTCAAATAGAACCTACTGGGCAATAAGACACGCAAGTTTCTTTCTCGAAAAAGAAATGTGTTACCAAGGCCGAATTTTGCAATCGTTCAAGCCCAATTAATATGAACTAAAAGTGTCGTTGTTCATTTATTCGAAGCTTAACCCAGTTTTTTCAAGGTAGTGAACCCAATGGAGAATTGAAGGTAGAGCCCAGTTTATGGTTGGAAAACTACTAATTAGTATTCTGCGAAAGATGTGTAACCGGGAGAACAGGGCGTTAATTGAGAGCGGTAATTAAAGTGTGTAGTATCAAGTCAAAATTCACCCCCCAAAAAATTGGAACGCTTGTTGGGAAGTTAACTAATGTGGAACTCGACGTAGTACGGTTTTTTTTAAAAGTAAGGTGGTTCCTAACGGAAAGAAAGACAATAGCCCTCAATTAAAAGAAAGAACGTTCGCGATTTTGAAAACATATATTACATATCTATTGATATATATTGCCTTCCCTGGTAGGTTAAATCACCAAAATTGGTTGAGTTCTGAATATTTAGTAAAGCCGCTGAAAACATTAATGTAGTATGCAGTGGCGTAACCAGGATTTCATTTCGGGGGGGGGGGCGGGGGGGGAGTTTCGGGGGGGTTTAATATGCAATTTTTTTGGACACTTGGTCATTCTCCTATCTTCCCCATTATAAAATCAAAATTTCGGGGGGAGGGGGGGTCGAACCCCCCAACCCCCCCTAAATACGCCCCTGGTAGTATGTACACTAAGTCAAATTAAGATGTTCGATTTAGTATATTATATCAATGCTAGAATTTTAGACAGTATAACTGGCATATAATTGCTTAAACAATTTACTTACAATTGAGTACTTAAAAGTTTATTGTCTTCTAAAAAGTTATACGAGGAATGGAAAATTGGGCCCTTTTACAATAGAAAGTAAGTTATCGGCATATTATGTAAGCAGTTTTGGTAATGTCGTGTGCGAAAATGAGAATGGCGCAGATGCTTCAAGTGATAAGGATAATGAGAAGGATTTGGTACCTACATATTTCGACGCAACTCTCGACGTTACTGAAGATAGTAAAAGTTCATCAAGTTATATAATTTATCAGTTGTTATTTATGATCTGTACTCCGCTACCCACTGTTGAGAGGTAAACGAAAAGTTGGTCGGAAATCCAAGAGCTTGAGTTTATTTATAGAATGGAGACAATTGGTGTCTTTGTAAGTGAAATGATAAGATTATCAGCACGCTTAAGGTATAATTAAGAACAGATATAATACATGAATGTGAACGCGATTGAAGTTTTGGTTGTCGTAGTTTAAGGTTACAATTGTACAATTGAGTACTTGTACCGTACTTTTCGGCAGTTAGACCTGTAATAATGTTGAAAAATGTGAAAAGTTCAGGAATCAAAGAATTTTTATTGTTATAACCAGTCTGGAATTATTTGGGCGTTTTTGTTACGTTTTTTGACCTAGACGAATGTATCCGTTATTAAACCTTTAAAGATTCTTAAACAGCATTAATCGTTTCAGTTACTATTGGAATGACAGAACGAAATAACTCTGAAGATTCTGAAAATTTGTAAGGAAAACTCGTCTACAATTTAAGTTACATGGAATGTACTGTGAATTTTTTTGAGCACTTAATATTTTTTCGGTTTTTTCTACAGTAAATCTTCAATTATATGTAAAGTCCTTCGTTGAGAGATTTCAGAAGCATTTTCGTTAACTGTTAGTAAATTTTCTATCAATTTTAAGTGTGAATATAGCAATATAGAAGTCGGAAGCTCTCGCCATCTACTGGAATAGATAATCACTTCCCGCGACGACGCTGGGAGCAATGGCCAATCACAGATTTTCGCCTTGATATGAAGGTTGACGACAATTAAATGGGATGTAATCAAACATTTTACTCATCTTTTTATATTATTATATTTTAAAGCCCTGAAAAATTTTCAGTACCCCAAAGAAGAATGTACAAAGCCTTATAAAACCTACACCATTTAATTGAAGAATTTTTAAATCTTTGTACAGTATTATCATAATTCTACTCTTGAAAACCACCTTTCGAAATATTTTTTGTGTATTGTTTAAAGACGAAGTATGTTGACAAACCGACACATTCTAGTATTCTGCATTATATAATGGCTAGTGGAAATAAATTTCATGCACTCATTAAACTTTTACTCAAAGCGAATTGATTTATGGCTCCAATAAATAAATGTGTAAGTCTTGTTTACTAAATCAAACTGTATTTGAAATAATGAACTTATTCAAACTATCCTACAACATTTTTCTTTCCTACCCTTTTTAAAGTTAAAAAACTGTAAAAAATTTATAAATATCCAGTCCTAAGTAAACTTCCCTTTACCTTTATTCGAAAACCGCGCGCAAATTTGAAATCCAGCGTCCCTATCGATACAGCCTTAAGTATCGATATTTTTATGTATCGATTGTAGTACCCCGCGGGCCTTTGACCGTTAGGGAATTCGTGACCCAAAACAAGGCCCAGATTTAGCTTGAAATCTGTGCAAATTTCGCCCCCTTTTCTTCCATTTCTATCGCAAACCATTCACTAACTGTGTTTACTTACTCCAGTGTCATCAACGTGCCCTCAGTTGCCATTTTCAGTGCCAAATCTCAGCCTCCCAATCCCATACACCCCCCAGGCAGGGGATTGGAATTTGTGTGTATGTGGCGTCACTTTTTTCTTCCCAGTGCATGTGTATATGTGCCTAGCCTCAACCTCACAAACTCATGTTAACTTAACCTTAGCTTTAAACTTTAGCCTAGTTTCGACAAAATGCATCGTCGACGCAAGAAGAGAACATTGTTGTCACCCGTCACCAATTCCTCCCAGAAATCGCGTCACCCAGCGCACGTCCGGGTGGTGGAAATCGTTCGAGGACGACAAGGGTTCGGTTTTACCATCTCAGGCCAAGCTCCTTGTCTTCTCAGCTGCATCACCAACAATTCTCCAGCATCCCGGGCCGGATTAAAACCCGGCGATTGTGTTATCGCTGTCAATAGCGTCGATGTGACGCGTTCACCCCATGATGACGTTGTCCGATTGATTGGATCGTGCACTGGAGTGCTGAGATTGCATATTGCACCTGAAGCTTACTATAACGCCAACGTAAACTTCAGAATAAAAAAATAATAATAAATAAATCCACAATAAAAAATGGATTGAAAAATTGAAATGTTAATATTAATCGTTGATTTTCCTTTCTAGAGCTCAAGTAGCGAAGAAGACCTGTCAAGATCAAGACAACACTTATCCAAACCAAGATCCCGAGCCCGACCGGTTAAAGCGGAACGGGTGGAGCGCGTTGTAAGGGATTTACAGACGGGGGCGTTGTTTTGTCCCTCGGATGATTCCGATGCGCCCGAACCCGAGCCTGTGTCGCCGTACGCCGTGATGGACATCCGGCCACGGATGTCCCGTCGTGGTCCTATGCCTTTACCTGACCTTTCTGCGCATTCTAACGCGCGAAAAACCAAAAGAGAGTACGAATTTTTGGACCATTTTTAGTTGGATTTAAAAAAAATACCTGTAAAGAAGAGATGTAATGGTAGAGAACGAGTTTGGGTCTAGAAAGCCGTATAATAAGCGTGGTACGATGAGTTCGAACAGTTTTAGTAACAGATTGCTATATTTGGTAGGATACTGAGAGCGTATGAGGAAGAACGCAATGATCGAATGAAAGATATGGAATTGGAAGAAGAAGATAACGAGTGCTGGGGATTGGCGCAATTCCAAGCCGTGGTGGGGTACCTAGGAACGATCGAAATGCCTGAAGATCCTTCTTCGTCACCTTCAAGTGGGCATGGCAGCTCAGGTATGTCTTCTAACGCATAATGAACTTGATTTTTTATTTTATTTCAAAAATAAAGAAATAATTATTATATTAAAGACTATATTAGATATAATATTCATTATGTCTTATTGTATATTACGTTATATTTATTATACTTCTACCCTATTGTTCTCCAGTTTCCCTCACTTAAATGTACTGTAAAACGTGAAAGGCAGCCAATATAGAAACGGCAATAGGCGAAAGCCTAAGTCGTTTTTTTTGGAGAAAAAAAAGAATATATTATACATAGTAATTATTATATAAAAAAATAAAAAGAATTATTTCTGAAATAAAGTATTGAAAGTTGAAAGAATGGGTGTGTTCCGTTGATGTTGGAATTTTTATACCATACAGGAGCCAATAATACTCAAGCGGCAGCAGCAGCGCGTTTAGCGGCGATTAGAAGTTGTGTACGGAGGTTAAGGATTGAGAAGAAAGTGCATACATTGGTGCTTTTGAGAGTATGGGCGTGGGGCGTGACCTTAACTGGACCAGCTGGGCGAACCTTAGCGAGGTATCCGGGCAATCGGATCACGTTTTGCGGAGTTTACGCCGACGATGCAAGGTTCTTCGGTATCGTCACCTCCTCCAACGTTACGTAAGGATTTTCGATTACATTTGGGCGTTTTAGGAAGGGTTTTAGTTAATGGTGGTGGGGTACACTGGTAAAATTTTGTCCAAGAAGAAAGATAGTTTAGAAGTTGAAATTTCACGAATCTTAAGTAGTTTCAGCAGTAGTTAAGAGGAATTTTTCAAGAAAAAGGGAATAATGATAAGTAAAAGTAAATTAGTTCGTTTTTGTGTAGTGTTCCTAAGGAATTTATTAATTCTCTTGTGTAACCTTAGTGGATTTATTTTTCGGGCTCATTTACAAATGTATTACTTTTAGTTCTCAGATTTACTTAAACATTTATTATAATACTTTTAGTTATTCAGATTTAGTTGCGAGTCTATTACTTTTAGCTTTTCAGGTTTATCTACAAATTTGTTACGTTTAGGTACAGATTTAGTTGCAAATTCATTACTTTTTGTTTTTAAGATTTGTTTAGTGTTGTATTTCGCTTTCAACGTAGGCTTGCCCCCATTGTTATTTATTTTTCCTTTTTTCTTCCGATTTCCGACGTTTCTCTTCTTTTTCTGGTTTAATTATTTATATATAATTATTATTACTTTTAAATCGGAGATCCGACGTAAGCTGTCATCTGTCGTCGTATCGTTCTTCTCCTTGCTGAGAGTATTTAAATATTTGTGTTTACTTCTTTGTCACTTTTTTCCTTTTAATGACTTTTCAGTGTTTCGAATACGTGAATTCGTGTGTTAATATTGCATAGCATGCTGTTTTCTAGTTTTTGTTAAGGTTGTTTACATGTTGGATGCAGTTTTTAGCACTGTCTTGGGTTTTGACATTGTATTAAGCGCTGATTAAACAGTTTAAAATTTGTATAGCGGTTTTTGTGTGTGGTAAGCACTTGGAATGTTCCCCAGAGCGTGAATTGCGTTTGGGCTTTTGATTTGGGCGATTCTTGTTGTGGCAGTTTGTTTCACGTTTTGGCTTTGATTGATTTTTGTGTTCGTTTTGGGTTGATTGATTGATTGTGGCTGGGTTTGTTGTGCGCTTTAGCAATGTGTCACCTGAATGTGAGTCGGAAGATGAAGCACCGCGTTTGCCACCCTCCTCTTGCTCCTCCTCCCCTTCGTCCTCGTCTTGTCACGTGTTCATGGTCGACGCCCGCTTGCACTCCCACGCGGCTCACGCACTCCGAGCCCAAACTTTGCATTTGCACTGCTCCAACCCCGATGATGACCCCGGAGCGGGGTGCGAAGAATTTCCCTTGAACGCTGAACCCATTTTGCAAGTAAAACCACTGGGCTAACCGTTTTTATTCACTTCATATTTTTTTATAATTTTAATTTACTTGAGAATTTTACCCTATTTTAGAATTTTACTCGATTGTAGAATTTTAAAGTATTTTAGAATTTTACTCAATTGTAGAATTTTACTTCATTTTTGAATTTTGCTCGATTGTAGAATTTTACTTCATTTTAGGATGTTACTCTAGTGTAGAATTTTACTCTTTTTCGGAATTTTACGCTATTTTAGAATTTTTCCTTTATTTTAGAATTTTGCTCTATTGTAGAATTTAACTCTATTCTAGAATTTTTTCTTCTAGAATATTCTTTTATTCCAGATTTTTTTATATATATTTTGGATTTTTTATTTTAGAATTTAATCCTATGTGAGATCTTCATCTTATTTTAGAGTTTCAGCATTGCAATTCTAAATTCAGAATCTTCTTTCGTTCTTTATACTTAATTAAGTCCAAAATTCGATACCTTTTTAACGTTTTGCAACGTCTGAAATAGTAACAAATGGAATTTTTAAAGTTTCGTCACTCGCTGGCCATCTTGACCGCTCGCGAGCCGCATTCCGAGCTTTTAGGCCGTTCTTGAGCCAAAGTGAAAGGATTCTTAGTTCGAGAGCTGCAGTTGTGGTAGATTGTTTGTGTTGTTTTTCTTTCTTTTAGGGTCAGCGTGCTCTTTTTGGGGTTATGTACACCCGTGGGCCGCAAACTGAGTCGTATGAGCTCGCGGGCCACTTTACGTTGGTTTGTTACGGTGTTCAATATTCGGAATTTTGTTCCAGGCGATGGTTGGGTTTTGTCGAGGGCCAGGGGAGGCACATCCGGCACCAGCGGCCGGTTTGGTACCGCCCATCCAGCGCCACGGCGTCCATGGGCCGGGTGGGCGTGGTCCAGGCTCGATATCGCCCCAACATAGCCAGCACTCGCACTCGAACTTGAGCAGCAACAGTAGCAACAGCGATTCGGGAATTTTCCGGGACGATGGTCGTAGCAGCGACCGTGACGCGCTTCCCTTGCCGGTAGCGATGCCAGTAGCGGTCGCTGTAGCGTTACCGCGAGCCAATCCTAGTGCCAGAGAGGGTGAGGTCCAAAATCCGCCCCGGCCGGCGATTACCGTAGTAAATAATATGCCCGGCGCTGGCGCCAAATTGGAAGATCGGCTCACGGTACGCGCCATGCCTGATCCAGTGAAAACCAGTGCCATAACTTCGCCAGGTACTTAACTTTATTAAGACTTTGTTAAATGAATAATTTTTGGTATTTTAACAGTTAATTGTGGTATTTTTACTATAATTTCTGGTATTTTAACTGTTTTTTAAGTAATTTATTTGGCGTGAGAATTTTAACTTTTATGTGTGGTATTTCGACATTAATTTCTGGTATTTTAACATTAATTTCTGGTGTTTTGATATTAATTTCTGGTATTTTAACGTTAATTTCTAGTATTTAACATTAATTCCTGGTTTTTAAGAATTTATTTCTGGTACTTTTACGGCATTTGTCTAATTGTCCTTATTGTCCCCAAGAACGAGAAAACGTAACGTAATAGGTGTACATAAATGAAGACAACAATACCATAGATATTTTTTATTTATTTGTGTACAATTTATGTGTATTTGTGCGTTTTAGTCGTCATTTTATTTGTTTTATTCCTTTGAGTTAATTGTGGGTCATGTAACGTTTTCAAATTACTGCCGAGTCATTTTTGTGGTTCTTAATCATCTTTAGTGGTTGATAAACGTTTTAAGTCGTTGAGCGTCCTACTCATTCATTCTTTGTGGCGCTGAGTCATACAATCTCGTTCGACATTCTCTATGGCTCTTTGATTCATTACATTTTACTTACACCCTTCATAGTTAAGGCTTCTGTCTCTCTTTTTTATCTCTTGGTTCGTCTGAGTTTTGTCTTGGGTGTTAATTAGCCCGCCTAAATTATTTCTCGCACAGTTGTCTAACCGATCTCACATCTCATTGGGGGATCGGTTAAGCGCTTGTGTAAAAAGAATCTGGGCGAGAGATCTTCCTTCAATTCTTTGCATAGTTTGCAGTCTTGAACACTCACTAGACATTTTAAAAAAAATTATTCGAAACCATCTTAGGCAGTGGCGTATCCAGGAATTCATTTCCGGGGGGGGGGGTCTTAATGTGCATTTTTTTGGACACTTGGTCATTCCTCTATCTTCCCCATTATAAAAGAAAAAAATCGGGGGGGGGGGCAGACTCCCCCTGGATACGCCACTGATCTTAGGCATATCCTGTTGACGGTTACATTTATTGGAAGAGAATCTTTATTAGTACATTTGCTACAGTGCTAGACATTTTTATGAACCTGTCTTATCTGACAAAAAGCGTGAAAGACTGCCCGAGTCACTTGAACCCTGACCTTAAGCGAAAGAGGATCTAATTTCTTTTCTTTTTTCTTTCCGTTTTGTTATGATTTCTTAGTAGTTTTAAGTAGTTTTTACTTATTTTTTACTTTTTATGTATTTTTTTACTTATTTTTGTTCATTGTTTACTTTTTATGAATTATTTACTTATTTTTTAGGTCTTTATTTTTTACGCATTTTTTATTTATTCTTTTACGTATTTTTATGACTTTTTTTAGGCAAAATCTTTCATCTGCACGGACGAGCATCTGCCGATTTCCTGCAAGCCACTCAGAGTCCGGGCGAATTAGATAACGCCACCAAGCTACGTCAGTCTTTACAGCGATATTTCGGCTACGGCGGCGAATTAAGCTCCGCGGTGGCCGCGGCGCATTGGCAACGCCCCCATCCTTTGCTCAACCCGCATGGCACGGTACGTAAAAGCTTAATCTGTGGCGTCACAGCATCTAACTCTTTCATATCGCGTTTTAGCATCAGCACGACGTCAGTTGGCAGCACAATGGGCGGCCACGGGCCTCGACGACCACGCCTACGTGTAACATGTCCCTGGAAGATAAGCTTTCCCCGCAAGTGTACGGATTGAACGGCCGCAAAGCCGGAATGTGGCTGCATCCCAGTACCAGCCACTTGTCACCGGCCAGTACGAACGCCAACGGGGCGCTGGGCTTGACGCGAACGCCCTCTGACCGCAGTCGCGTCAGAAGTATGGAAGACCTGCGTCCAACGCGGGAAGCTAGCGCCACTCAGGCTCCGCCTTCTTTAGCGCACGGAGGCTTGAATGGGGTAGCCAGCCCTAAGGAACGCCCCCTTTCGGCCGTCGTACTCCAGTCCCAAGCTGCCATCTCGGATAACGGGTTAGACAAGATCGATCACGCCCACAGGTCCGTGGATTTTTTTTATAAAATAAATATCTTTACCAGTGTAGGTTGAAGCCTATTTTTTGGTCATTAAGTTTTAACAAAACTTTTAGAGTTAATTGGACTAGTTTTCAAACGTACTAGGAAGCATAATTTGTATTTATATATTAGTTTTGTTATTATTATTATTACTTATTTTTTTAAATAAAAAACCGACTTAGGCTTTCGCCTATTGCCGTTTCTATATTGGCTGCCTTTCTCTTTTTACAATACATTTGAGTGAGGGAAACTGAAGAACAATAGGGTGGAAGTGGGAACAAACACAAAAAAGGGGGGGAGGTGATGTTGATTATCTATTTAATAAAAGATGCATTAAATGTGAGCAATTTATTCATTCCCTGTTATATTAATTTTCCGGATCTTTATTTTTACCTGATCTGAAGTCGTTATCAATCATTTGCTATCAATACGAGAGTTTTCAAAAATAATTTGGAAAGTTATAACGAGAAAAGGTTAGAAAATAAGAAATAGCACATAAATAGTACTTAAATAGCTAAAGTAGAAATATTACAATCGTTTCTTCAGTTTAGTCATAAATATGTATTATTTCCTTGCTTGTTTATTGTCAGTAAATGGTAGTTTTATTGGACGGCGCAATTCCTTTTTTCGGTTTGCCTTTTTCTTCTGTTTTTCAGATTTCTGTAATTTTGCAGTAGTTTCTCTTTTTTATTTCTGAATATTTTTTAGTATTTATTTGTTTATTGTCAATTTATTGTACTTTTCTTTGAGTTTCCAGGAAGTTCTGGCACACGCGCTCGCGTGAATTTATGGCAGTTTATGCCGGAACTTTTGGGCCAGTGTACTGTTCCTTCTTTTTTTTCAGTCTTTTCTTGTTTTGATTTCAAGAAATGATATTCTAGTTGTAGTTTTAAGCTTCCACAACGTAAGAGAATGATGTATGAGGTTTGTTTTGGTGTTAGAGTGACGTTAATTAGTGGGACTGTAGGTCGCCAGAAGTCGCGTATGGTGAACTAATTAAGATTTCTTTCGTTGGTTCTAATTAGGGACCCGCCTTTCAAGCCAGTCAGACGGTTGTTCGGGGATCAACCGGAAGTGTTTGTGCCACGTCCAGGAATCTTGCAACAACCACAGTCGACAAGCTCGTTAACCAATGACAGTGAAGCGCCGGTTGACGTAAGTTTTGATTTTCCTTTTTTTTCTAGTCTTTTTTTTCTGGTGAAAGCTTCTTTACCTTGTTGTGCTTCGGCGAAAATTGAAGATGATTCAATTTCCATGGCGTGAGTTGAGGAAGCACCCAGAAGAATAAGGGCGTTCCAATTTCCTTGTTAAAGTGGTTGGTGACGTCCCGCTAGCTTCGTATTAAGTCCGTCTGCCAAGTTTGGAGTGCAGCTTTTAAATCAGGGAGACGCAACAGTGCGTTTTTGTCAAGTTACTGGAAGGGAAGAAGGAAAGATTTAAGGGAAACGAAAGAGCAGGAAAAAAACTGGGAAAAACAGATTAGATTTCATACGTTCACGAGTTTGAGTTTCCAGTAGGTCAAAGGACTGGGACTGGATTGCACGTTGCAACTGTTTTTGCTCTGCTTCCGTGGGGGGGCGAAAATTGGGGATTTGTGCATATTTTAAAAAGAATTGTGAAAGTTTTTGAAAGTTGAGGAAAAATTGTTCAGAACGTGGAAGAAAGTTTGGAAAATTCAGGATAAAAAGTACGGAAATTTGGAGTAGTCCTGATGTGTCACTAATCTCACAAGTGCAACGCAATATATGGTGTGTTTGGATTTAGGGATTTAAGAATTGCGTCGATTGGAGTGGTGAACGTCAAAAGATAAAGTGAACAGAATGTTAAAAATTGAAAGAAAAATTAGGGGGAAAATTGAAAGATAAAAAGTAAAATTGGACGAAAATAAATTGGAAAATAAGATTAGATTCACTAGTTTGATTGAACAATGCAATTGTGATCTTTAGTCGTTCACAAAAGCACGACGAATTATTTAAATAATTGCGAATTTATGTTGAAAAATCGGTGCACAGTTTGAATGAAGATGGCTAAGAAAAGTTGAAAGTGAGTAACGAAATGTTGAAATCCATACTGGACCCGCATGTAAAGTAAAACTTACCATGTGAGGAACCTTGGCTTAGAGCTTTGAAGAAATGAACCGGGTTTTGTGAAAATCCGGGTGCAAGAGACTTTGGTTAGTTTTAGTCTCTTATGTCCGGGCTTGATTCAACATTGTAAGTTCGCTATTTAAAAAATCTGGATGTAAAACGTAGTCGGTACGAGAATTTTTTGCCATTAAAGAAGCTTATGTTAGCGCAACCCGGATGTAAGACACTTTACTAACTTTCCACGTCTCTAACCTGATTCTTATTATTATTGATTCTGATTCTGATTATTATATTATTATTATTATTATTGATGAAGTTGATTTTGAGTGTAAGAGGTTGTGCATGTAAATAAAATATTTAAATTGGGACAAAATTGTCAGGAACATGTTTTGACGAGATGACTTTAGCCATTGGTACCAGTGTAAACGATCCGTGTAAACACTAGGTAATTAATCCGTATTAATTTACCATTACCTCCAAATTCATTGTAAACTTAAGTCAGTTAGCATTACCTAGTCTGTAATTCTTTGTTAAAAACAAACGAGATTAGTGTTGTCAGTCGGTACCTTTCTTTGGTATTACGATGGCTATTGAAACGCGTAATTATCAATACCTACTATCAGTTCCTTCCTGCAACTGAGGTTAACGACAGCAACGTAAATGCAGGGCAAAATAATGTGGTACATACCTAGGCAAAATTCACTACGTTACTGTCCCATTTGTTATGAGCAGTGGTGCAGAAAAGGAAAACAAATCTAACCACTTCCATTGCGAGCTAGTAGTTTATTCGGATATGGTTAACAATCAGCATTGTGGACGCCGCGAAAAAATAATGAATAGCCATTTTCTTCAGAAATGAAGAAGTAATGCGTTTTCGAATAATGGGGTACGCGCCCAGTAATGGTAAAACGCCCGCTGTCCCAGTTTTTTATGGACAGTAGTATGAAAAAAATCCAACCACTTCTATATCGGGTTATTTGTTCTTTTGCAGTATGGATGACAATAGCAAGTCTAAGACAGGAAAACAAGCAAATGAAGATAAAAATGATAGGGCAAAAAATGTGGTGCGCCATTGAAGAGTTTGAATATCACGTTGTCCCATTTTTTTATGAGCAGTGACGTGAAAAAAATCGTCACATCCATAGCGAGTTGTATGTTTTTTCAAACTATGGCTTATAAAAGCAATTCAAAGGCAAGATCAGAAAAAATGAGAAGTAGAAAAGAAGTAGAGAAGTAGACAACAAGAAAGACATGAAAGACGGATGTCAAAAAGTAATAATAATAGAGAAATTATTGGTAGGGCAAAAGAATGTGGTACGTCCTTATGCGAGTTTAAATGCCCCAGTTTTTTATGAGCACTTATGTGCGAAAAATCCGTAGCTAGCTTTGTCTTTTGAACTATGGCTAACAGTTTAAATGCAAGACAAAAAAGCAAGAAATGAAAGAAGATAAAAATAAATAGAAAGAAACGATAGAGAGGGCCAAAAAATGTGGTACGCCTTTATGGAGTTTATACAGCCCCGCCGTCTCAGTTTTTTATGAACAAGGGTGTAGGAAAAACCCGAATCTCTGTTATAGCGAAAAGTTTTATGCTTCTGCGATAGAAAAAGCGAAGTATAATGGAAAGTGGATAAATATAGGGACGCATTCAAAGGTTTTGTCCCTTTCGTGGGTGGTTTTTACCTGCCTCTTTTCCCGCCTTTTTCGGTAACGCGTGACGTCCGAGTGAACAGCAGGCGGCCCACATGAACGGCAGGTGTTCAACGTGCGTCCTGCACCGCTTCTGTGTCTATTGACAACCTAAACGTAGACAGGGTACTGTTTGAGTTGGCAGTACGTACGTCCGTACGTAAGACGAGTATATACAGGTCGGTTGGAACAGTCGGTTAGTAGACTTTGGACTTTGTGGAGGTCTCTTACCTGGCTGGGTGGAGCGATAAAGAGTTTTTGAATATGAACAGCACGATGTGTTTTGCAGTGGGACGCAACGTGAGGTCACCGTTGGACGAAATCTTGGAGTGCTGGCAGTTTTAATTGCATTGCCGATAAATTGGCGTCAATTTGCGAGTTTTTTTTTGCGAGTTGGCTCCAGGCATAGAAAAAGTGTGATGATGAGGGTGGAAGGGTGAATGGAAGGAAAACGGACAAGAAAACGAAACGGAAGTGCTCTTTAGTGAAGGGAAATTTAATATAATTGAAAAGAAGCTGAGTGAGTGGATTGGTTAAGAAGGCAAACGGAGTACAAAGCAGAAGAAAAAGAGGAAGAAGGGGAGAGCAAAGGAGAGGAAAATGTGGTTATCGCGGTCATTACCGAGTTTGTCCAAAGGAAATGACAACCCCAGTAAAGGAGACCAAATGGTTTCCAATGATCCAACGGGTGACACAGCTCCAGATTTGAAGGTTTTTCGGAAACTTTTTATATGGATTATCATTGTATTTTGGAGGGTTTTTAAAGGAAAAAATCAGAAGTGGCGGAAAGATAAGTTTTAGAGAGTGAAGTTTCTTACGAGTTCTTTTTGGGTGTGTAGCGAAGGCGCAAACGGACTAATTCGTGGCGGAGGATTGGACAGAGACGTCGCAGCTCTTATAAGGTGGTGAAACTTTTCTGGAAATTGAATCTGAATCGTTTGTGACTGTGGTTGGAAATTGAACTTGGAATTTTTCTGAGCGTTTGTGATGTTTGTGGGAATTTTCAGTTTCTGTTGTGTGTTGCGTCTAGTGGCCTGTTTTAACGTTAGAGATAGATGAACTGAAAGGCGTGAAATGTTAAATGTATTTTTTTTATGAAAAGTATTTGCTATAACAGTTCCTGGAAGAGATTTGGAGTTTATCCCGATAAAATCGATAGGAGTGATAAATGTATTAAAGTGTTCATTCGGAGATTATGTGAGCACGTTGAGTTTATTTAGTTATGTAAAGAGAGTAAATGATCACTTTGTAAGCATTTGGAGATATTGAAGTAATTTAAGAATTAGGAAATTGTGAGTTATTGAATGTAATTATGGTTGCAATTTTTGCAATGTTTTTTATTTAAGTTACACCAGAATTTCGAACTTTATGTCCGTCTGATTTTTTTACATAACGTTTAGTTTTATGTATGTTACTTTTTATTGTGTTAATTTTTTAATTTAATAGTTATGGAATTCCAAGCTAGTGTAATTATAGTTGACATTTTTATTACATTTTTTTAGTTTAAGTTAGACGTGAAAGAATGTCAGACCTTTCTAAGCGTCTGAAAGTTCGTCTGATTTCTCTTGTAAATTGTGTGTATTTTACTTTTTAGTTGAGTTTGTTTAATGTTTAGTTTAACAATTATGAAATTTCAAGTAATGGAGTGTAGTTATGGTTGAAATTTTTGTAGTATTTTTTATTTAAGCTATGCCATGAAAGAATTTCTTACGTTTCGAAGCCTCTGAAAGTTTGTTTAATTTTTTACTTGAAGTTTTTTGTTTTAGTTTTTCTTGAGTTTTCTGTTGTATTTAGCTTGTATGTGTACATTTAATTTTTACTTATTGAATTAGTTTTAAGGTAGAACAACTTTCTGGATAAATCTGAGTTTGCGGGAGGCTGATTGGATTATAAGAGCCTTTGGATGGGTTTGAATCAAGTTTTCTTTGTGTTTCTGACAGTTTGATGCTTGAGCAACCGGATTTGCTTTTACGCTGAGTAGTTTGCTTCCTTGTGAGAGATATTTATCATTTCGTGGGAATTTTTATGAGATGGAATGTTGCTGGGAGCATTTTGCGGCTTCTTTGGAGCAATATCTTTGAGAAAATATGTGCGATTGAATCTTGGGATTTTTCATAGTTTCATTTGTTGTTTTTTCGCTAATCTTATGTAATTTCGCCTCAGTAATAAGTACGGAAGAATTTTTTTTAATGGCGGAAGAAAATTGGTCGTGCATTACACGGTCTGGAATGTTGTACAAGTGTCCGTAGACTTAACTATGATATTAACTGAAACGTTCTATTGTACCGTGAAGTTCTGGAACGCGTTTTGGTATTGTTCTTTTGTTCGTCGTCGCTTTGGAGTTTTACGACACAAAATTGGGTCACTTTGAAACCTTAAGTACTTTCTAAAACAAAAGATTTAATTGTATGAGTAATTACCAACTGTTAGAAAGTTTTGTTCTAAGAATGGATACTGATTAAC
Organism: Triops cancriformis; assembly: GCA_020615345.1. Classification (NCBI taxonomy): domain Eukaryota; kingdom Metazoa; phylum Arthropoda; class Branchiopoda; order Notostraca; family Triopsidae; genus Triops; species Triops cancriformis. Next base: position 9,927 of record JAHZNP010000379.1, on the reverse strand, counting down.
ATCTCGCTTCTTTACTTCCTTCTTTTCTACGTTTGGCGACCAAAATTGTCTTTATTTCTTCCGTGTCTTATTATAAATTTGCATTTAAAATTTTTTTGGATTTTATAGTAACAATAATTTGTACGTTTATATTAACTATTCTTAGATATTGTATGAATTATTCTTAGAATTTTTATGAATAATCCTTTTTAGATTTACGTAATAGTTATTGTTGTTGATACGAAAGAAAATTATTAATGGACTAAGGGAATTATACTTTTGACTAACTTAAACGCAGTTTCCTGTAATTCTGTTGGGAAGGGGAAAGGAAAATAGAAATTGGGAAATCGCGTGGAAAGTTTATTAATTATGATTGTATTTGGTGTTTTAAGATGATGTCAACTTTATTTCAGTTCATAAATCTTATTTATTTATTTTACATTTTTCGTAGAACACTAACAAAGACGGTGGAGCGGAAGGGCAGGAGGACATGGTTGTGGACGTGGCGGGGAGCAATGGATCATCAACTTCAGCGGCAGCTTCTTCCACCAATCAGCAGCCACCTTTGGTGTCCGCCCACGCGTGGTCCACCTCGTTCGAGAAACTGTTGGAACAACCCGACGGTTTACAAGCGTTCGCGGAATTTTTAAAGAAGGAATTCAGCCATGAGAACATTTACTTTTGGGTTGCTTGCGAACGGTACCGCAAATTCGCTGAAGAAATCGCGGACGTGGAAACCGACAAGGACAGTCAGCAACACTTGAATTTGGCGGCGAAAATGGCCCGGGAGATCTTTGAACGCCATGTGGGCTTGGGTGCTTCCGAACCGGTCAACGTCGATTCCCAAGCACGCCAATTAGCGCAGGACGGATTAGCGCAATTAGACATCAAGACTAATCTCTTCGCTTTGGTAATTTCCGTAAATTTTTAATAATTTTCTATGTATTTTATGAGGTTTTCTTTTTGTTATGTTACACGCATTTTTACGTATTTCTGTATTTTCTTATTATTTATTACGTTTGAATATTTACTAAATTAAATATTTAGTATTTAAAAAGAAAATCCGTATTAAATGTTCCATTATATAGCATGTCAATTTTTGCTAAATTTCAAATTTCTCATTAGTCCATATTTTTATTGTTTTTGTTGAAAATAAGCTAATAAAACTAGATAATTGATAGCTACGCTATATTTTCGTCGATGTAACCGTAGCCTTACAAACTATGAAAAAAAATCAAAGAAAGTTTTAACGAAGAATTTTTATTAATTTTCACAGGCGCAGAAGCAAGTGTTCAACCTGATGAAGTTCGATTGCTACCCTCGGTTCCTGAAATCGCCCTTGTACAAGACTTGTTTGCAAGCGCAGGCGCAAAACTTGTCTTTACCGTTCGAGCTGGACCCGGAACTGACTTTGTCGCTGGAAAAGGGCAAAGACAGCGACAAAAGCAAATTGAAAAAATCAGAAAGCGATGCGGGCGAACGGCGGCGTCGGTCTTTGTTGCCCTGGCCCAAGAAAGATCGCTCCAAATCCAAAGATCGGGGCGAAGCCGAGTACCGGAAGGGCAAACGCAAAAATGGGAAAGACCACGCCCAGAAGAACGAAGAAAGCGAAAGGGAAGAAACGGATTTGGCCTCAGATCGTTCCGTCAAGTCGGAATTGACCGGGAGTCGCCTGTCCTTGTCCAGTACCAGCGGCGGAATCGAAAATACGCTGACGAGGCGAGCGATCTCCAAAGAAGTAACCATTTTAATATCTATTTACTTTTTTATTATCTTATTTTCTTTTTAATTTTTCTTATTCTTCATTCCCTTTACAGTTTTCTTAGTCTTCATTTATCTTTACATTTTGTTATTGTGTTTTTCGTTTGTTTTATTTGTTATTGTAATTGTTTACTTTTGTTTTTCATATTTTTTGGGGGGAGTTTTTCTGAGATTATTGGTGAACTAATTCGGATGTTACAAATTCGTAGTCGGTGGCCTCAGCAGAACTGAGCGAACGCTGGGACTCGGGCTGGAACCAAGGAGGCGTGGCTTTGAGTAAAGTTACCTTACCCGATGGCGCCACGGCAGTGGTGGTGCTCAAACCGAATTGGACGGTGCGCCAAATTGTACAAAAGATGCTGGATCGCCGCGGGTTACATTACACTGCCTTTGATGTCTTTGTGGCGAGTTCGGACAAAGTAATTAATTTTTTTAATCATTTTTCTAAGGTTTTCTCGTGGATTGTGCCCGAAATTTCCGGCATTTTTCGTAGAAAGTCGCTTAAGTGCGAGAGTTTTAGCTTTTGGAGCATTCAGAAGGGTAGTTTAGAGCTTTTCAGTTTGTTTTAAATATTTTCGATTTTTCCCCTTTTTGCGAAATTTTATCTTGATAAAACTTAAAAATTGGTTCAAAATAATAAGAAATTTTGAAATAGTGGAAGATTTTGAAAAATGATGGTGTTGCGCACAAATTTTGAACCGATGGGCTTTTCAGTAGTCAATTGGACAAGCAATTGTGCAAGATAAAACGAGTGAATGATCTTCCTGTGCCTCTTTTCATGGATCCACGGGCTTGAACGCTTACTCAACAGATTTCTTCTTCTTCGTCTTCTTCTTCTTTATGTTATTATTATTAGAAATATTATTATTGTTATTATTATTTGTTAAAAAAAGCGCCAAATTGAGATATAAGCTTGGTGGGAGGGGCTTGGGTAGAAAAAGAAAGATACTGATTGTTTTGTGGTTCTAGGCGGTGGATTTGGAAGCTGACGCCACGTGTTTAGCCACCAGCGAAGTGCGGTTAGAAAGGCGAGCGACGTTCAAGCTGGAATTGCCCAACAAAAAGTTAATTGGCGTGAAAGCCAAAGGCGAAAAACCTCTGCAAGACGTTCTCCGACCCATTTTGCACAAATATGGCCACAAGCTAGATCACGTCACTGTCACCGACGCCCACAGCAGCGAAGCTGTCCCTTTGAAAGTGGCCATCAACTCGGTCGATGGATTGCGCCTCCAGGTCATGCCCAAAGGTGATTGCGAGCGCGACTTTGCATTTGAAACTTGTAACCTTTGGTGGGCGAGTTGACCCCTTTTCGCGAATTCGGCACAAATTTTGAACCAATTCTACTTGGTAGTGAATTGGACAAGCAATTGTGCCAGATTGAATCAGGGAGCGATCTTCCTGCACGTCCTTTCATGGGTTTGCGGGCTTGAACACTCCCTAAACACGTTTTCCTTTTTTTTTCTTCTTTTTCCTGATACCATTAAGTCTTCTAGAAAGAGTAGGTAAGAAATTTATTATATAGCAAGTAGTAAATAGAGCAAAATAATATAATTATATATAGTAAGATTAGCAGTTTTTAAGCTTTCGGGTTTCGTTTCCAAGACTTCAAGATAAGCTGCAGTCAGTTATTTTTGCTTTCTTTTTCTTTTATATTTTTTATTTCGAATAAGTAGAAAAGGCTTGCTTGGTTTTTATTTGTAACTTATTTTGTATAGGTTTGTTTTGAATAGATTTGTTCGTTTTGATAAAGTTGTAGGCGAAAACTCTTGTCTCGAGTGAATTTGTGTAGCGATTAAATTTAAAGTGTAAAGTTTCAGGTCTTTAGAGGGAAAAGCAAGTAGAATAAAAGTTCGTGAATTGACAATGAATTTTGGATATTTTGCTATCGAAAATCTAGATGCGAACCATAGCGTGACGTCAGCGTTGGAAAAAATGGGCGGGAAGGCCATGTTCCCGGCGGCGACGTTGGAAGAGTTGACTACGCGAGTTTTGGAGGACTGTATGGTGAACGGCGAGGGAGGGTTTGACGAACTGGGCGTGTTGGACTTGGAAGCGCCCACCAAGTCCGAAGAAAACCAAGATAAAAGCCGGTTAAGGAAGCTGGGACGACGAAACTCGTTACATGCAGACAAGGTATACTTTTATTATTTTTATTTATTTTTATTTTGTGTTAGCACAAGATTTTAATGTCAATTAGCACTCTGATAATGTTAATTGACTTAGACGCGTGCTGAAAAGGAAACAAGGCGATCGATCTTCCTGCTCGTTTCTGTCATAGCTAGCAGGCCTGAACTCTCGCTCTACATTTGTTTCTTGGCTTCGTTTTGTCCCAGATTCAATTCTTATTCATTTTTATTTACTTATTTTGTCGTTTAATTAAGTTACAAAGAGAACTAATGTTTTTTACATTGTTTTTTCCTTTTTGTTTTTCTTTTGCGATATTATAAGTTCAGACCATGTGTTGTACGCTTTTGTCAAGAATTGTAGGAATTAGAAAGATCGATAATAATAAGTAATATATTTCTTTTGCGTTTTCAGGATTCCAAGAGCAAAAAAGAGGCAGCAGCGGAACGGACGCAGAATTCGGATTCGATTCTGAATACCAAACGAGCGTCTTTACATGAAACCAAGCCATTGAAACTGCTGATGCCTCCTCCGGCGTTACCTGGTCCGCGGAAACCTATCTTGAAAGGCAAAGGCGGCAAAGTTTTAGACGATAAAGGTAAAAAATTAATATTTATAGAAAAATAAGCGACGAGTGAACCAAAATGTGGTCAAGTTGCTTAATGATTTTCTTCCTTTCTTATTTCAGCTTTGTGCGAAGGACTAAACCGGGCACAAAGGTATCGATTAGAAGACCAAAGAGGCACCGAAATTAATTGCGAGTTACCTGAGTTTCTGAAAGTCAACTATGGCGAGGTAAACCAATAAGCTTTTATATATAAGTGATTATTCAGCTAAGATTTTTAAGTAACTTTAGTCAAGGTAATGTGGAAATTAAAACTTTTTATTATAAACGATTTTCCGGGTTCACACAAGGAAAAGGATGTGTTAGTGTCTGATACACGTAATAATGGCTTTATTTTTTATTTAGTCCCAAGAGATGACGATCGATGGGCGAGCCAGTGAACCCATTTTTGGTTCTCGGAGAGAAGTTGTTACTGAGCCACGCCTCTCCAGTGCTTTAGCAGCGACGTCGGGTTTTGGAGCGCAGTTCCCTGATTTCGCTGCGTTTGCGCAACAAATCTTGGAAGATGGCTTAGTTCCGTCACCTCGCCACGCCCAAAACTACTTCCAAGCGGGCAATCCGCGACCGTTACCATCGGGCAGTATCGACTTAGGCATGGATCGCGTTGGAAACAAGAAAAAAACTGAAGGTAAACTAATTTTTCACAGATTTCATCACGTCAGTTTGATGCTGTTCTTAAATCTTCTTTAATTCAGCATTTTTGAGGTTAATTTAACCGATTTAACCAATGTTAAGATCCATGATTGGTTCATAGAGGGAAATTGAGAGGAAAGTTGAGAATTGAAGATAGGTCTAATAAAAAGGATCAGTATAATAAGTTTTTGTATTTATTTATTTATTTTCTTATTCAGTTATGTATTTTCTATTTTTCTATTTTATTTTATACATTTTCTTATTTATTTATATTTGTAGTTACTCATTTCCTTATTTATTTATTTTTCAGGAGGAAATGTGGCATCGAAGATTTCCGCTATAGAGAAACGGGACAAGAAACCGAACGTGAAACCGGTGGCGAGTTGGGATGATTTGTACCTTGATTTAGATATCGATTTATCGCGTGAAACGGACGACCACAAGCAGTTGCGACAGCAGCGACAACAGCAGCACCAAAACCGACACAAAGAGGAAATTTTGCCGTTGCCTACACCTCCGCGGCCGATCGGGTTGTTGCAACCGCCGGGGAATCCCCTAGCGACGCCCAAGTACAGTCCGCCGCCTCCCTTGGCGCCTTTAGCGCTGAACTTGGACTTGGATTTGGACGATCCCTTATCCGTTGCTCAGCCGCCACCGCCTTTGCCACCCAAACCGAGGGCCAGACCTTTGGCGACGCAAAATGGCCTGCCACAGCCCCCGCTGCCACCCCAAAAAGGCAGTAGTGGTGACGCGCAGATTAAGATGCGAAATGTAGTGTACCGTGATGGGCCGTCACGCATGAATGTCAGTTTTGTTTAAAGATTTTTTACACCAAAAATTCAACTGTGAAGGAAAATTATTTTATGTGTATGGAGACGGGAAATCGGAATGTATAATTCAGCAATACAAATGTTTATTGACCTTTTAAAACGGGTGACCACGCTAGTTTTCATTCTGTGAGATTTCGTTACGTGTATTCAGAATCTGCAAAAAAAACATCGCTCTAGCTCTTCAAGTGAGTGAGAATATTGAACTTGAATTCGCAATTATGCCCTGATGGTTTCTCAAGAGCCAGTTTTTTCAATCCCATAAGAAATAAAATGAGAAAAACAACGATGCACGATGTGATATCATGCCTTCCGAAGTCTCCTCTACCCAATACGTCTCTCTGTCTTGCTTCCTATGGTGTTTCCTATGCCTCCTTGATATTACCAAAAGCTTTGAAATACTCTTAAAATTGAAACTTCATAGGTACATAACATGCCTCTACTTAATTCTTTATATACAAATTTTTAACATGTATATATAAGTATGAAGTGGCCGAGCGGTCTAAGCGGTAAGCACCGTGATTGCGAGGTCGCAGGTTCGAATCCCGCTAAGTTCTGTTCATTTTATATGGGAAAAAATTGCAGGCTCTTGGGGGACTTAGACCATATTCCTCCTTCCTTCCCTATTCCGAGTTTCTCCCTGGCTCGGTCCCTATCTCTCGTGCTTACATCTGGAGTACCAAGTGGTTCGGGAAACCGAGCTGTTGGGAAAACAGGAGTGAGCACGAAGGATAGGAACCAGCCGGAAGGAGCAAGACAAGAAGGAGGGCGGAGTTCCAATTTTTCACGATTTCTGAAGGGGTACCCCATTGCTCAACATTGTTTCTTCTGGAAAAAAAACAGAAAAGTCTGGAAAAAAACAGAAAAGGGCTTTCCAGCTCGGAAAAGTGACCACGCCCACTTTTTCGAATTTCCACCAATGGGAAGTCAGAGATTTCTGTTGGAAGTCGCTATTTTAGAGGGAAATTTAAAAATTACGAGTTTTTTGGGTGCAAAATGTATTGAAAAGGTACCACAAAATACAGCAACGTGTAAAAAAAATCTTATTTTTGCGTATTACTTCAGCTTGGGATAAAGGTACTTTTGGTGCAAAATTCATTGAAAACTACCACACAATACAGCAACAATGGGTTGAAAAAAATTCGAATTTTGTGTAAAATTTTAAGCTTGGTATGAAGCTATTTCGGGAGGTGTCTCCTGCACGTTAATACAGATCATAGACAGGAACGGTTATAAAACGCGATAAGAAATGGGACTGAATGACCTTTCAGGGAAGTTAGAAAAAAATGAACAACGGTGATAAAATCGGAATTTGCACGGAATTCTTTGGGAATTACACGTATGCCAGAATACGGATTCTTGTCCAAACACCATTTTAAATATACTGCAAATGTAGTGATAATGGAAAGAGAATAAACGCCGAATGCTGAGATTACAGGGCCGTACAGTGTAATTGAGAACGGCTCCAGAGTTAAGAATTAGTCAAAAGCTAAGATTGCACTACCAAAATAAGTACTTTCAATTCCACCCCACACAACTTTTCTCAGATTCAATAACCTCATTCCATATTGGCATATTGGTCCAGATGATAGCCGCCAGAATGCTCCACAAGCATAGTCTGAGCCAACCGGTTCGTAAATGAAAGGAGCGTTGTCCACCGGAGTGTTGAATCCATTGTAGGCGTTATTACCTAACGTATCCTTCAGCGAAAGACTTCCGTTTGGGCTGATCTTGAAACCTGTAAAGGTACGCTCCATAGGAACGGTACTGTCGAGCGCCACATACAAGTATAGCTTCTTCCGCGTAGACATATCTTGAAGCTCAGAAATAAGCGGCCAGTCGATGTCTTTTACCATATCCGAAAATTGGGACAAGGTAGTTGGGAATTGTTGGAATGGCCAGCCGGGGCTTTGTAGAACTCGAGGACCATTTATGCTAGCAGCACCCACTCTGAATATTACAGTCTGCTTTTTATAACAAGGTATTTGCAACATTCTGCCGTAAAAACCCCACGGCCAGACAGGAAATAAGCCCCATGTGTCTTAACAAAAAGATAATTAGACAAGTAATGTATAATCTCGCTGTAACGAACGTCAGAGAACAGGAAAAAAACGTTCATTATATCCGAAGCTGCAATGAGCGCGCTCGAAATCTCGCGAGCTATGATCGCGTACGCTCTTTGTCTTTTTTCGCGCGCGTAAAGCATTGAGCGCAGCAACACATCCTCAGCAGTCTACCCTATGCAGAGTAGGGCTGGCAAACCGAGCCGAGCCGAGCCCGGCTCGATGAACCGGCTCACAGGCTCGGCTCGGCTTGATGGACCGGCTCACAGACTCGGCTCGGCTTGGACGACCGAGCCGAGCCTGTGAGCCCGTCGACTGGCTCACAGGCTCGGCTCGGTTCACGCCAACCCAACTACCAGATAGGCTCGTTGAACCAACTTGACCGGCTTGAACCCGACTTAGTGTCGCGATTAGTGAAAGAAGAGAAATGAGGTGAAAGAAGAGAAGGGATTAAGAGAAGGGAGGTCCAGTTGCACAGCTCTGGTATGAGAAAGCGCTGAATATTAACGCTATTTCATACTTTCGAAGGCCTATAAAAGCCGCATACTACAGCTGCTCGGTTTCATTACAAAATCAACCATAAGAACTACAACATCTCTCTGCCACAAAATTTACCTATGCTTTTAGAAGTCTGCTTCGAATACTTTGTTAATCTTCCTTTGTTATTCTAAGGTGGCTTATTATATTTTTGAAAGAATATATTAAATTTCTGCATTAACCGAAGCAGACAAAACTTGCTGGTTCTCTAGTGTAATTTGTTTAATTTTTATGTGACGTGGCTAAGCTAAATACACTTAATGTACGAAAATATTCTTTAAAAAATGTTAAAAATAATAAGAATAATAAAGACATCAACTGATTTGGTTGGCTTTTGCTTGTTTTACTCTATTTTTTTAATGAAGAATCATAATTCGGCTCGGCTCAAGGGTGTCGGCTCAAGGCTCGGCTCGGCTCAAGGGTACCGAACCGAGGCTCGGCTCAGCTCAAGGATACCGGCTCGAGGCTCGGCTCGGTAAGCTAATGAGCCGAGCCGTTGCCAGCCCTAATGCAGAGCCACACGATTTCCTTGCATCCTGTAAGGTGGCTGGGCATAGGATAGGAATACTGTAAGTCCTTGCTATTCCCTCTCCAAACCTGGTCACGTGACTTTGTTTACAAGATGGACGGTATTTCCATTAAATTCAATTTTAAATACATTTTTAAAAAATTAAAACGACTTGTTTATTAATTAGGACTTAAGCAGTTTCAGATACAATATTTCCTTCCAGTTAAAGGAAAGATGTTTTTCGGAACCTCAAAGCTGGCTGCGTTTTTTTACACAATTATGATTCTTCATTAATATTATATTTATTTCCAAATCAAACTAGATTTTTCGTGCATTGGTCCTTTGAACGAACACACCTAAACAGTTTCGGTCCCAAAATAGTAAAGAGAGACAAGCTAACCTGACAGTTTCTCTGAAATATTTTTCCCATAGTAGACTATTTTACAAAGAAGATGCATACGAAGAAAATCTTTCTTCTTATTTTCTCGTCTACTTTTTTTAAATTTTAAACCAGCGTGAGCATTAGCTCTTGGCAGGCCATTTATTCAGATAACAAAAAATACAAGAAAATAAACATTTGCTTTTGAGGGGACTTATCACAAGGGGGTCCGTTTACAGAATTCTATAACATGGCCCTTCTTTCTTCATATATGGACATTCTCATCTACATGTACAGGGTGGCCCGAAAGTCCTATAACACCTGGGTTCTTTTGCCTGTAAAAAAAAAGTTGCATGAAAAAAAAATCGGTGACGCCTGTTTAACATTCAGGACTCATCCCGGCATGTGACCGGGACAGTTGCCATCTTGCGGACCCTTAGGGAACCGCAACAATGAAAAAAAAGTCAGACCACTTTCGCTTCCAATTCTCA
>JAHZNP010000378.1:0-67898 GCA_020615345.1 Triops cancriformis | reverse complement strand
AGAGTTGGGAAGCAGTAGAGAGGAGGTTATGCCAAATTGTTTTGTTTGAATAACGGAGAGGGTAACCCGAGACTTTCAAGCAGAAAAAGTCACTTTGTCGGTCTTCGAAGACGGAAGATCTTTTCGTTATAACCGTTATTTTCTTTCGTTATAAGCGAAGGGAAACGCATGTAAAGAGATAGGATTTTGTCGGGACCGATATGTTATTTCGTTATAAGCGATATTTCGTTATAACCGTTTTCGTTATAACCGTTTTCCACTGTAGTTGAAGTTACTTAGCACTGTAAGATTTACAGCGGGGCTTTAAAATGTTTTTTAAAAAAAGCGGAATGTTCAATTATCCATTACTGCATAAAAAGTAGTACGTTTACACTGAATTAAATGGGCTTAAAACGGAACCGTCAACTTTTCATTCAATTGGGCGGAATACTCAAATAACCGCTATTCCATTAAGTGGGTTCGAGTGTACCACTTTAAAATCTATATAATAGAACAAGATGTATAGCAAGCGTGTTCCTTCCGCGCTAGGTACTATCTCAGAATTGCACGTGCTCCGGTATCGGAAGTGCTTTTGTTGCAAAGCATCCCGATAAAAACACAGCTTCTTCTACAATCTACCTCCCCAGTCTTGGACAGTTACTCGTCATGAGTATACTTTCAAGCCTGGCTGGTTCCATCCCAGCTTCCTCTCTCTTCCTTTGGTTATCCCACCTGTGTTGAAACTTAGTGATTTCTAAACAAAATCCGCTTCCGCTCCTAGCTTCAAATGATTGCACAGCAGTCTGGTGCTGTAACTTATCTTTTACCATTCGCCCACGCCTTAAAAATGCGCTCTTGCATTTGCCCCACTTTCATGCGACACTCGGCAAATTCAAATTCCAAGTGACAAGAAAAGGTATGCGTACTTATCAGATAATCTGTACTACAATAAAGCCTTTCTGCAAAGTCTGTTACTTTTGTGTTGCAGTCTCAACTAATTTTTCCGGTTTTGCCTGTTTAAAACCGGAGCTTTATGTAAATAAATCCGCTCTACCCCCCAAAAAATCTTTATGGTATGAGGCTCAGCACAGGTGACAATGAAATGAAGCAAATTACTGCAGTGGGTGCCTAGGCGACTATGAACATTCATTGCTGATAACAATGAAAATTCTTATCGTTGCAAGAGCTGCTCCAATGAACCTAAACAGACGTGTTCGCAACAGCAGACACTTTTCCTTTCCATTTTCTGTTTAATAAAAAATTCTGACAGACAGTCTTATAACTTATCTTGCCGAAAAAAATATATATTTCAATTGCAACAGACAAATAATTTATACCGATAATTTTACGCTTAAACAAACTGGATTTTTGATCGGATCCAGATTTTTACATTTACTTGATCACGATTGAAAAATGATTTCGAATCGCGACGGAAAGCGAGGATATTGATTATCTGTCAGCTAGACATTTATGCATTTTCACTTCCAGTTTATACCGATATTATTACATTTAAATCGAACGATTAAATCTTTATTTGGCAAAAAAATCGGTATTCTTTTTTCCCCCAGAAATCCTTGTTCTGATTCGATTGAACTGCGTTGGCAAATTATCAATACCGATAAGATCCCATAAAAATAAAAATCCAGAACTCCTGATTCCAGTGCAGTCCAAAAAAGACGACGTTGACCGCACTCAGCGCCAAAAGTGCTGAAATAGGTTCCCACATGAAAACGCTATAAAACTGCGTCTAATTTCCCTCTGCACCTTCCAAATGCCCATCCAGTCCTACGCCAAAATAAAGAACTCTTTGTCTTCGATTACCGACCTCGCAATCTTAGTAACAGGACTACTAAGGAAGTACTCTGTTTCGATTGCAGGATAACTGTCTTTTATGGCCGATTTTTATGCATTCCTACCTTTCCAAACGCTTGTCTTTGAGTAACCTTTATCCACCCTTTTCCCCAACAAAACCCCAACCAAAAAATCTGCTTTTTTATCTGCGTAAGGGATCAACGAATCGATCTTCCCTTCCCGCCTGTAAAACGCTAGGGAAACCCTGGCTCGCAGAGCGACCTGTCAGCAAACTGTCCGCAGTTAAAGGTTAGCACGTGCCCGTACCCTTATCTGAGCGACGGGGAGAGATTTGTGAACCTTATGGGGAGATTAAGGGGGAATAACGGTACAGTCCCGTTATGTTGCGTTGTTACGCTTCCCATTGGAGGGATGACCCTTAACTTCTGTTATACCGTATTAAGTACGTAAACTTTCATGACAACACTTCACCTCCTTACTATCTCTTACCATCTTCTCCTTCTTATTTCCAGGAAACATGTAACTGGTTGTAATCCGGGAGACTTTGGCCCGATTCCCCACATATCAAAAGCTGTAGTACCGGATCACTGTTGCTAAAAACAGAACTCCACAGTTAGTGGAGATGTTGACCCTCCCCTCCACCCCCCTTTGAAACCCCTTCAGGGTCTTCTTTTGAGCTCTCAAGACAAGTTTGTCGCTAGAGGGAGCGAGAGATTAAAGTTGCTTCTGTTAAGAGGGGTGGAACGACTGCGACAATGACGAATTTCCTTTCGGGGGATATGTTGTGAAGATATATACTGCGGAGGATTGCGAGCAAGTACATGGTATTATGTACTAAGAGAGGATTGTTGGGAAGCAGTATATGGTATTACTGCAGAGCTTAGGCCTTGGGAACAAGACTCAATAAAGTTCGGGAACATCCAGTGTTACAACTCAAACCCCCGAAGCAAAAGTACACAACTGCCACGCCCCTTTCTTCCAAGGGAAACGAGTCAGTTTAAGGAGCTTATGTGCTTCTTTTCAAGGGCGGGAAGATCCTACTTAAGAAATAATGTTTTGCTATATGATTCCTAAATTTTGCTGAGTTTCTCAGAAACTTCGGCCAGATCTTTCAGAGAAATTTTCTGAAAAGCGCAAGTTGTTGAAGGATTTACGTCTTAAGAAAGATCGCACACATTTGAAGTGAATTTGGTTCAATATCGCGTAACTGAATTAATACCGTGGAAAAGAACACTAAGATCGCGAGCTACGGGAATTACTCCATAAGGAAAGATATTTCTTTGTGGGAGCGAGAAGAATTACACCGACCAGGTAAGTTTAGCGAAGTTTGAACTGTGATGTCAATGGAACAAATTCCGTTTTCAAACGAAGGAGTAGGACAGTAGGAAAGAAATATTGATTTTGCAGGCGTTCGGGAAAAATTCCTTAAAGTACGGCGTTGATTTCGTCAAGGAATTCCCGTAAATTACGTTGACTTTTCCAATAAATTTTTAACATTGCAGACACACGAATGCCTGAGAGAAGAACCTGAGACTACTTTTGCCAAGGGACCTCAATGCTGTAGAGATAGACGGCATTCCTCAAAACATTAATAGGAACGCGTAATTACTATACACATAAATCAAAGAATCTAGAACAATAATATTTTGCATTCGTCACTGCATATTACTGCATTTAAGATACAGATGAGGCAAAATAAGTGCACGACGGGCACGCATAATATTTCTGCACGGTACCGTCTGGCATCGAAACTATGAATAGTCGCGAAAATTAATCAATGCTAAAACAAATGAATAAAATAAAACTAATCAAAATAAATCAAGTCAAGTTAATCAAATTATTAAGCAATGCTCCATTTCTAAACCTTTCAGTAATTACTGAAATTAGTTTTGGTAAAACTAGGGAAATGCTGCAACTTTTGGCACAGTAAATCGTGACCTCGTCCGAATTTTCTTACTAGGAAAAGCTTTCATCATGGAACAAATTATTAATACATTTCATCATGACTTTCCCACAAATCGTGAAATCTCTGAGACAGAAATTTAATCCTGTTTTGAAAATTATTCCTATTCCATTTCTGCGAAAAAAAATAATTCGTTACTCGCCGGAATTGTAGAAACGTTTTTCTTAAGTGTGTGCTTACAAACGCAGGATTCCATTAATACCAGGAAAACAGAATTTTAAAGAAGCTCACACAGCTGTTCGTGGCACTTCTGTCAGCTTCAGGACAAAAAAGTTAACGCGTATCTTCTGTTTCCTATGCGTAATTGTCGAAAACTTCGCTGTTTGATTAAAAAAAAAGTGTTGTTCCCTCTACTACATACTGCACAATCAGTTGTCTGATCGTTGCTACCGAAGTTTGCTGCGGAATACGGTGAAAATGCTACAAAACACTTGGTTCGACAAAGCTCGGCATATTAAAATAAAAATCACTAGAAAGTAATCCCCTTCTGAGAATTCTAATACATTTGGAATCCTAAAGCTTCTTCCCACGCACATAAAACGAAAAATTAATGTAAAAAATAGATAAATAAAACTATATACGTACAATGCGAACACCGGTATTTAAATAGCATTTAAATTGTTTACGCGAAGTTTCTCTTACCATGCTTTCTATGAAACTATTGCACATCGCATTTACGATTTTTTAAAATAAAGTTCCTGCAAATGCTTCGCCAGTTACTTGTCCAGGAATGGCAAAACCTTTTACCATAAATTAAGTAATTTGCAGTTACTAGCCCAAACACGAAACAAAGACGCAAAGTCATCGCAAATCCCTTCTCCCAGCGTCAGAACTCGACTTGTACTCGTGCACGAGGAGCCACGTGCGGTAACTAGAAAGAACAGGGCGTACCAAATCGGCGAAATTCCTTCAAACGTCCCAATTTCGGCGAAAAGTTGCGAGGGTCTACACCCCCAAATGTGCTTTTCTCAGCTAATTTCTGGTCTGCCTTAAATCTTCATCGTGGAGGAGTGCAGAGAAACTCATAAAACGAGGCACAGCGGCCAGATTAAGCGAGGACGAGAGAACGTTGACTAGCAAACTTTTTTTTTCTTTGCCAAACGATGCTTCTGTGTTTACAATGCACCTAATTACCCGTTTCCTTCATCACGAGTCGATGACTAATGATCTAACGAACAACGAAAGGGGTTTAGCGGGTGGAAAAGGACTGCCTGGTACAGTTTAAAGCCCTCCCACCTCATCCATAAGCCTTTTTCGGCCTTTTGGGCACGAATTCCAAAAAGGACTTCTTTAACAAAAGGTTTACTGCTATTATCGATTCAACTTCTGTGAGTACTTTACGCCCCGAATTCGCGCTTTAAACAGCTCGGGGCTGTTCTCTGAAAGTGAAAAAAATTTTTTTTTTACAAAAAACGGCGAAATTGGGACAATGTCATACAAAAGCTGGTGTGCCAATCCCACTTTGCGGAACATATCTTTCTCCACTTGAAACGAGGAGAAAATAAAAAAGACCAACTCAGGAGCGCTTTTTTCCTTTTAACGCCTAATTTCACGTATTGCTTTCCCAACCAAATGGAACTTTTGGCTTTGAAAGGTAGCGAAACGTCGTTAGCTTCCCGAAGTTATGGCAATGTTTATTTTTTTGAGTCTTTGCTTAACTTCTAGGCGACTTTCATTCCTCATCGACGCCTTTCAGAACTTAGACATTACGTAGAAACAGCAGAGTTCCTACGAAACACTCAATTCCACGAATACGAACTGTGTATCCAAGCACCCATGTTGCCATGTACGAAGAATTCTAAAACTTGCAGAATATTCACCTAAGTTTTTTACTTTGTTGACCTAATTACATTACTTTCATTTATATATCATTTTTAATACCTATTCTATTTAGTTTCTGTAACTAATTCATGCCTTATTTAAATCGTGTAATTAATGCAGGTTTTCTTAGTTTGTACATTTAATTCCTATTTTATTTAACTATTTTAACGGCATTATTACGATACATTGTATTTGACTTAGAGATAATCAACGACGGATTATAAATGAATAAAAAATTATAAATGTTTAATGGCTTTTTCAGATACGTTTTCATTAACAAAGAACGACCTTACCACGTGGCTAACCCACGCTGCGACACTAGCGCCGCCACTTCCGGTTCTTTCAGCGCTACATAGCAAAAACCCACGGGCGTTATCAAACAAAGGCTTTATGGGCTCGTCACACATTCTGCTTTTATGCCCAACAGTACTTATGAACCCGCATGGTGACACTCATTCCGTTTTTACAATAAACGACCGTTTCGTAGAATAACCACGCCCCGCCTACTTTTTGTGTTTGACCTTTGTTCGCCAGACACCCCTTTTTCATTTAAATTAACTTCGTCTTTTTCCTCACCGTCACAAACAATATCACAAAACCATAATGACTGTCCCAACTCTTCTGTTAACATACAACTTTTAAAGAAAATAATGGAAAAAACAATTGTCGATTCAATATAAAAATGCTTTCTTTACGTTACTTCGATTAACATTCTTTCAACTATTTTTATCAAGTTACTAAATTAATTGTAGAAATTTCATATCTGTCATTTAAATATAAAACGTTATTTAATGTAAACAAAACTTTGCGCCACTTTGGGTGTTGTTTGATGACTTCGCCGCTGTATTTTACATTACAAAACATTTAGCTTTACTAATAAAAATTCTTTAAATTATAAACTTTATTGTTTGGCCCATTCCTGCATACTTAACCACTGAAGGATTAAAAAAAATAAAAACATAATATCAAAAAGCTTCAATTAGTTACAACTTAAAAAAATCACAATAATTGTAATGATACTATAACTGTCATTTCTATTGCGTGCTACAATATTCTATATGCGAGTATTACTAAACTTCCTTAAGGCCCCGGTATACACAAAACCTTATGGGCGAATAACATGGGAAGATTTCAGACACCATAATTTGAAAACGGTCAAAATGTCAAAGATATTGTTTCGATAGTAAAGTTGCTATTAGTGATGACTAGTACACAACATCGAGTTTTTGTGAAAATAAGAGTTTAATAAATTTGTAAACTTTGACTGAATGTGTGCTACTTTCTTATTATACAGAAAAATGGAAATCGGGCAATGTAGTGCACTAGCTCTGATTTTTTAAAGTTTTATGATAAAGAAAAAAAGAGATGTTTGGTAGATTTTGTGATATTGTGTATGAAATTTCAAGGTTTTGTTTGATTTTATTATGCTTTACCACTATCCAGAGTTTCTGTTTGACTGCGTTTTGCTTCTGTTATAAGTCACTTGAGCACACCTACCTTCTAAGAATAAAAGCGTGTCCCTATCTTTTATTTTTTAAAAATTTCGGAAGTTGTGTGTACCGGGGCCTTAACACTCCGTAAAGAATAATACAGAAAGCTTCCCGAACGTTTTGCAATTTAAACACTTTTCTAGCAAGTACTTCGAATTTCACATCCCCCGTAAAGAAACGTTTCGCATTTCAAAGCATTTTTTGCTCTCCCCCATTTCTCTTAACATATCAAAGGCTTCCACATGCCCAGAATGAAGGAAAGAGAAAAGAAAGGGGGGGGGGGGAGTTGCGGGGCGCAAGTTATTACCCGGATTATGCTTATGACAGGAAAAGGCCAGTATGCAGATGTAGGCTTAAAAATGTTGGCGACGCCTGTAGGGGGGGTTAAGGGGGGGTTTGCAAAGTGGTAGGACGACAAGCCATAACGCAGGCGAAACTTTTCGTGACCACATTGGTTGTCCTGGCAAGGGTGAAAAGAGGGTTGGTGGAATAAGTGGTCGTAATGGAATATGATACTTGCGAATCTTTTATAAGATGTCTTTGGGTCGTCCAACACTACAACCTCCATTTTTTCTCTTTTTTTTCGCCAAAGCTTTGACTAGGGTCCTGGGTGCGTCCCTTTTCCTCTTTTCAACCCTGTCGTAACACCAAAATGCAAATTTTATGGCGCCATTTAACCTCAGAAAACTGGCATACACTCTGAGAGAAACCTTTTATGTTTTTTCTTCCCTTTCCCGCCCTTTATGCCTCGGTTTGCCGCTCGCATCCATAACTAAAATTAAGCACATCAAAAATTTTTCCCCCACACCCTCCCTTCTCCCCTTTTCGCACCCCCAGGCCACTATAGTCGTTATATTCTTCAACGCGAAAAGGAAGGATGGGAAATAATAAAGCAGAAGAAGTGGAGCCATAATTATTAATTCATGGGTTCTCATTTAAGAAAAGGAAAATATATGCAATTAGAACATAATACCGACCATGCTAATCTCCAGTGGACAATAACAAAATACTAAAGTTATAAATGGTGAATGATCAACTGATACTTTTGATACATTGACATCGCTTTCTCAACATTAAAGCAATTACTTCAAGAATGAGAAAACTATTGATCCATTCGCCCTCATTCAGGAGAATTTAATTCTGATTTTTTTTAGAGAATTTCAGATATATGAATTTTAGTCCCTATTTCTAAAGTTATAGTGGGCCATGGTGTGTGAAACATACGTTTTATGTATATATATTTACGCAATTTTGAAATTGCTTTCAGACTTGGTTACTAATTTAACGTGCAGTTGCATTTAACGGAAACCAATATACGGAATTACCTCGGAAATTTGAGATAGGCCTTTTTAGTAATTACTCGTCTCAGTAATACATCTCATTTTATGTTTGCCACGCTGTTTCGTACTGACAAAGAATAGGCGATTGGAGCTTTACTTTGTTCAAAGCATTTGTTCACGTTTCCACACTTTTATACTTATAAATACAAGGATATCAAAAGATTATTACGCTTGAAATCTTCTGTCTGCCTGCGTACCTGTAAAAATTTTCTTTTCTTTTGATGCCTCAACCTTTGTATTGTCACAACTCCAATTTCCATTTGCCAATGGCCACTTCACGCCTTACTAATTACAATCCTATCTCCGAAGGCTCGGAACACCTGCACACAATCTATTCTCCCAATTACTTCCCGACAATCTTTGCAATTACGGCCGCTTTTGCCTTTCATTCGTCCACTAATCTTCCTACATCGTCATTTAATTTCTAGAACCAAACCTTTCACAAATTACGTTAACGTTGCTGCAGTACCTCTACTCTATAGATAGGAACTACACTATATAGCCTCCCTAAATGTCAAATAATGTGAACCACGCGTAGCTAATGTAACAAAATGTTCACATTACGACGAAACGTGGGTTAACATTTAACATGTGGCGGATTTTCTACTGAATGCTTCAAACATCTAATAAACCCCAGCTTGAATTTACCCTGTACGACGCTTGCTTAATGCTTACTGAAATTAATGAAACATTTCGACGACGGCCCTTTGACTAACTGAGTTAAGTTTTCAAGCACATGCTAGACTCCCAATGCTTAAAAACTTAATGGCCAAAAGTGAACAGCAAATCCATGTCAGATTTGACGAAAAAAAATTTTCCCAAGTTATTCCGCTTCCAAATGTTACTATACGTCAGCACACTACTGTTTTGTTTCATTCCCAATTTGTTAGAGCCCATTCGCTTTCGCTTAAGATCCCCTTTAAGCGTCGTTGTAACTATCATTCATCTTCTAAAGGTCCTTTAACTTCAATTTTGTTTCATTCCGCTTCTGCACGTTCACTATCTCCGTCAGTTGCCCTTCGCTTTGGCTGTTAAAATGTTCTCTTTCATGTTCACCTCATCGTTCCCTTCTAATTCGATAGGAAACCCCCATTTCCAATCCGCGCTCCTGTTTCCCTTCAAGATTAAGTAAGCGTCTTCCGGAAATGGTATTGGCCATTCGCCCTTTAGACAGCGAATCACAATCCAAACTGCCCAGAACCCGGTAAGGCCAGCATTCTCATGCTTTCTGAGTCGCGGTTCATCTCTGGAACATTTCCCTAGCGCTCTTCGCCTCTAGAGCGCTGTCCTATTTCTTCGCATCTCGCTCCGTCGTTTCGTATACAGTTTCCGCTCCGTAAGTCCAGTACTGTCCTGTACTCCCATGGTAAGATCAATACGTTCATGTACTGCACACCTTTCCGCTCTTTTGTCTCCACGGGGTATCTTCCTTTTCCGCTGGGGTGCCAAAGGAAAAGGAAGAAATTTCTTTCCATTCGTGTCTTTTGTTTCCTACCAATCCTTTCTTATTTTCCTTCAACAGCCTAGAAACAAAACTATTCAAGTTAAATTAGACTTCAAACAAGGTTCACTTTTCGGACGGTATGATGTTGGACGATTGACGTGGGCTTTGAAGAGTATCGGCAACGATTCTATTTGAACAAAGCCTTGCTGACTAGATCTTTCGGACACCGTTCGCCAAGTAGGTCGTCACTTACGATTTTCTTTCGGTTGGACTTTGATAGCTAAAAAAGGAACCAAATATGTAAGAAAAAAGACATAAAAAGCTGAGTTGACCACTGCAGGACGTTTTTTATTCTTCCATTCGCTCTTTTCTTTCGAGAAAAAGGCCCAATGTAGACAACGGCTCCATGTGTGCGACGTGTGACACCCTCGAAATCCAAGAACCAGTTGGCATGAACGGCTTCTAGTGCATGAGACGGGGATATTTCTGCGCTGACGAAGCAAATTTGTCTTCTTCATATTTCCTGTGTGTGTGTGAAGCAATACATAAAACTCATACACGGGGTGTGTCTGTTTGATGTGTCCAGCTTGTGGAATACTTTTTCTTGCCTGATTAGAGAAAAAGAAAACGACCATAGTGTCGGAAGATTTCTTCCTAGCCGAAGAAGTTTTTGGAGACGACCGAGTGGGTTTATCGCTTCCTGGAAGTTGAAAGAGATCGAGTTGAGCAGATGCTCTAAGCAGAAGTCGAAGAAACAAGGAAGATAAAGAGGATTGGGGAATTGTTGTGTCAAGCATGTCAGAAGTGAACGAAAGCTTTTACCCCTCCCTTTGCCTACTCTGGGAATTTTTTCCTTCTATGCCAAGCGAGTGAACCGGGGATCGGTGCAGGACATTTCACTCACTTATTGCCTTCCTCAGCAGAAATAACGTCGAGAAGACGCAATTTTTTGGTTACGTCAACTCAAGTCAAAGCCTACACTCAGTTTCACACCAACGTTCCCTATAGCTGAAATCTGTCTCAGAAATATCTTTCCTGCTTTTACAGCACTAAAAGTTTTTCGTTTTGTTTTTCATTTGTTCACTTTTCCAATTTTGTGTTTAAACCTCAGTAACATAAACTAAAGAAAGTCTGATGTTACAGGATAAATGTTGTTGGCTCAGTAATCGCGAACAGATGAATGTCTTTGGCCAAATACAGAGCGGAATAGGACGTTTAGAACGTATTTAGATCACGTGACCAGCGATTGCGGATTCAACGACGGTGGTTACAGCGCCTTTACCTTTTTAACAATAGGGTTTACGTCTCTGTGTAGTTGCTCATCACGTCCTATGTGCTTATTATTGTAGTACTAAGGCGGTTAAAGACAAAGCGCTTACTTTCAGAAGTTAAATCACATTTGGGGAACCAAAGGGTCAGGGCAGGAAAGCCGAATGAGTGCTAGAGCTTAGGAAAAGTCGTCTGTATACAAGTGCCTAAATAAATCCAGCTTTATGTTTCCTGTAAGTTCTTATTACGGAATGTTTACTTCAAACCATTGGAAGCCCATACATACCACGGATAAGTATGTCCAAGCTTTCGTATATTAGCAGGTTTCACAAATACAGTTGTCCATACGAAACACATGTTCACTTTCGGATAAGACGCTAAACACTGAAGCAATATGCGTAACGGCTACAACGTAATAGGATACTTCTCCCAATCAGTTTAAAGCTTTCCAGGCGCGAGGCTTGAACGGGATTCATGCGGCCAATGAATCTAAAGCTTACAAAACACAGCTTACAGTTTGAAATTGAATTTGCCAATGAATGTACAGCTTTTATAGAACTGGCGCGAAGTTGAAAATAGAATTCGCGGGTCAATGAATTTAAAGCTTATTAAAACAGGCCTGAATGTGACAAAAGGACATGTTCAAGGACAATCTTCCATTTAGACAAACAAAAAATAATTAGTAAGCACAGTTTTCTGCATTGAAATGAAGGGAAAAGTATAATCAACGTCCGAAAGTCCTGCTGTCGAGTCAAGGATGTTACACAGCAAAGAAGGACGGAAATCTTTATCGTTGGCTTTTTAAACGGCACTGGTATATAATCCTAGCAGATTTTTCTATGATAAACAGCTACTGGAGTTATTTTTTATATATATTTACTCTTGGCTAACGAATCTTAGCCGACACAATGTAGTACCAACAGTTCACGTGTCGCGCTTGGCAATGACTTCGAGCTTAACGAGAACATTTAAGACTTTTGGGTGACGGAAATCATTTAGACTCTCCATATAGAAACATTCATATTTTTAATTTTAATATTTGAAGACGTAGTCATGTTTTAAGGTATTCTTAATAACTCTTCAAGACTTGATTTTTAGAGATATGGTAATCTTTCACAGAAAGGAATCGCTGCTAGTCACGTGTCCAGTTCGTCAAATGTAGAATTTGAGCCAGAAATATAGATTGTGAGCATGACTAAGCGGCTAATTTGTTAAGTAAATAATTCAACTAATTTCAAGCTAAAAAAAAGACAAGCAGTGCTTTCTTAATTGTTGTATTTTGTGATAAAAATTAAATGCTTGTGCTGCCACCTACGTGGCTTCCCAGCCATGTCAGTGAAGATTGCGCTTGCGGCGCATTGTTCATGCTAACTGTAGATATTCCAATTTAGCAAGGTTCTTTTACTTATAGTACAATTTCAGAACAAGCCAACCCCTGGTGCATTTTCCTGGTCGTTTGGCTTGGAATGTTCGAGCAGGAACTTGAAAAACAGTTTCGGCTTGAAATTATAGAGCATCTTTCTGAGCGTGGGGCTCCTTTCCTAGTTAAAGCTTAATGGTTCGCGACGGAAGGTCAGTGGTAAGTGAAGACATTGAAGATTCCCCGAAACCCATTGTGGTGCTTCCTTCCTTACAAAACTCTTACAACTAAAGCTAAAGCCCACACTCCGTGGAAGCTGGGACGGTTGTTAGCGGCCAGTTTGTGCTTTATCCTCCCAGTAAGGCGGTAGATCGCTCTAGGCCTCTTTCCCTTTTTCGTTCTTTTGAAGTTTTCCAGAGTACCAAGAGCCGTTTCGCTATTGTTGGAGGCAGGAATTTAGTTGTCTAGCCTTAAAAAGAACACAACCATACACACACAAAACAAGAAGAAACAAAGACAAAGAAAGTTTGATGTGCTCTCAGCTACTTTTGGTTCCCCGAAATATTCCTCACGCCAGTAGATGTCTTCTTTCTAAAATTGAATGTTGCATATAAAGTGATGCTACGGCTGCCAAACCAACAAAACAAACTACCCAGGCTGCAACAATCCTTAGGGAGTGTGTCTGCGCTTCTTATTGTCTCTCCACACCATTTCGCTGCCTTTCCAGGGCTCTCAATTCACGAAAGATGGTGTGGTGGCTGTGGCTTGGGATCCTATGACGAGAAACAATGAACTACTGCCGCACTGGGGCCCACAACTCTTGATGGCAGTTGCCCTCGAAAGCAAAATTGCCGACAAAACAAAAGCAATACTTTGTCTTCCTTTTACTTAAAATTCTCTTCTGGTATTTTTTTTAAAGCCATCCATTTTTTTCTTGCGATTAGGGGAGGAGTTGAAAGCGGCTGAAAGACAATTGTAGAAGTGTGTGCTTGTCATCCCTTTTATCAAAAGCTGCCATGACATCTCATTCTAGATTAAAGGACAGAACAAGGGTACCGCGAAGTTGAATTTACTTAGTATAAGGCACAAGGAACAATTCCCCCAGCCATTGTTTTCACCCTCTGCCGGGGACGCGGCTCTGTATTGTAGCCAACCTACCCCGATGGTTTGATTATCAGTTTGTACTGCTTTCAAAACAATTCGGAGGGGAGAATTTGTTTGCTTCTCCAGAAAACGTTTCGTATCTCACTATCAGAAAGCAATGTTGTAATTTTCCTTACGTCAAGAGTTTCAGTCTGAGACGTCCAAGTATACCCGAACGCAGAAATACAGCTGCAAAGACCAGTGAATGTCAAGTTGAGCCTTAAAAATCTTATTTCTTGAAGCTTCGTCTCATCCGAGGTCCTAAAACTGCTTTTTTTCCCGGCAAACAAGGGACAAAAGGCTCGCAGGAACATGGCTTCATTAGCTAGCCCGCTAGTGGCAGAAATAAAAGTTGTTTGAAGAGTTTACGAGTATGCAGATATGACGCAAGAGACCTTTTGTTTGCCCGGAGGTTGGTTTTCAACATAAGGATCATGTTCATGCTCCATAAATTCTGAATGACTAAGTAAACGCAAGTTGGCTTAACGTGGCTCTACGCCGTAAAACTGCCAGAAATTTCGCCGAGCTTTTCTTCGGACAAGAATTCAACTATATTAACTTCTCGTCTCGTAACAGAGGCTGACTAGCAAAGATCGCAGTAATAACGCCAAACAAAAGCTTGTACGGAAGTTATACTTCCTCCTCCACCCCGTGCGTCTTAGTCCTTCCCACTCGCTGCCCCTCCTCCTCTGCCTGAGGCTATCCCAAGTGGAATAGCTGTTATCTTTATTGCTTTCTCTTCGTTTATTTCTTCGTCTTCTACTGGCGGGAGCTTCCATAATGGCATCAGCTAAGCTGCCGGGGTAATAAGATAAACGTTGCATATTTCTGCAGAAATTCTGAGTCATGACAATCCAGTTTATCTAAGCAAATATCTGCAGAAATGTATTTTCCGAAATTGGGCTCCCATCATGTGGCTGTCCTGGTGTAGGACAAGCCTTTCTTAGGAAGAGTTGAGATATCTGAAGAATTTCCGTTTCCAGCAATTTCTTATTGCTGCTGACGCCCCTTCTCTTCTAGTAGGAGGAATTCTTGCCAATGGTACTTTGCTTTTGCATAACTCTAGAATCACATTCCCAACAGTTTCTTGCCTGACTTCTTTATTGTTTTCTCCTTCCCATAGAGGGCGCAACTACATATTACTGCCGACGGCGTTTGCCCGGGTTTCATGCGAACTAGTCGATTATAATCGTTGGAGTCGTATTTGTGAGAAGACTTTTAGGGACTATGGCCGTAGAGTGACAACTATGGCTTTAGAACATGTTTGCCAAGCCACGAACGAAAGTTTTTTATTCTTGTTTATGTCGACAAAATGTTAGGCTCATGCTCTTGAGCTTCGTGAAAATTACACAACTTTGAGAGGTACACAAACCACCGTCTTCATCGCCAAGTTAGCAACTTTTTGTCTTTCTGGAAAACCTCGTCTATAAATACCTTCCATTTCGTGCAAAAAAACTTGGGCTAACCCTGTTTGCGTCTCCCCAAAATCTGCAGCAATGAAGTTGGGAATTTTTTTAGATTTACTTCAGGTAAGCTTTCAAAGTTTTTCGTTGGCAATATTGACAGCCTGGCGAAGGAGAACATGTGTTAGTCCCAGAAAAAAAACTAAAAAAAACTGGGAAGTAATTTCCTTGAGTATAGAGGACCTATTTTGTGCTAAAAGGAGAAAATATACTGAAAGCAAGGGTTAGAGGTGAACTTTTCAATCCTTTCTTAGACTATACTGGGTAAAAAAGAGCTTGTACTTTTGTAAAGAACACTTTTTCCTTTAAGCTTGTTTACAAGAGCTTTTTTCTGTACGGATTTACGTTTCACTTTTAGCAGCTAGAATAGGAAGAAAAACGTTATTGTACACAAGCTCAATTACCTTTACAGAAAAGCTGGAGGCTTCAAGTTCGTTGAAGAATGGCTCATAGATGTAATTTTCTTAATCTGTATTCTTGCTTACTTTGGTTTGCTCTTTATTTTACTTTTATTACTTGTGTTTATTTTTTTCTGGTGTCTAATTTTCTGTTCACTTATTTTATCTCTGTTTATTTATTTTTTCCATTATTTAATTTGCTTATCTCCCCTCTTCATCACTTTTGCTTTTTTTACCTCATACTTTCTTGAAGACGCGTAAGAAAAAATTTGGTTTGTTGGAACAGTTTGTTTCGACACGTTAAACAGAAAGTTTAAGCTTTTTTTATTTGTATTTCAGTTTCCTTGGGATTGGAGAAGATTAGTTAATAACTGATTCTCTTGTTGGGCAACGCACGAAATGTCATGGATACAAACTTAGTCATGCCCCGAGGCTAATCTATACTTGATGATGCGCTAAGTTTCTTATTCTTGACTCCGTACCAACAAGTAAGGGTTTTAAGATAGGGGAGACTTTTACTGTCCATAGAAATTTCTGCCAGCAATTTGGGGATACTTATAGTACAGTACAGAGTTGTCAAGCTATGTCAACATTGCCAAGTTTGGGGGGCAGTCATGGTAGGATTCTCATGTGAGTGTAAAACCGCCAGGGAAGGATTATATCTACATTTGGCCCAACGGTTTCTGGATAAGTTCTATGTAAATAAGTGGAAACTTAAACTGTCAATGAACGTGACCATAAACATGTTTGTCTAAGTACTTGGAGGATCGATGCTGAGCTCCTTCCCTATATTACTCAAGTTTCTACTGTATAAATTAGCTCATGTGTGGTTTACACACACATACTGGCTTACTGCAACGTGCTGTTGGGTGAGAGCGAAAGTGCTATTTACTTCGCGCTTCAATGTTGTTTGCCTGACACGGAAGCGCACATTATCTTCATTGGCCCTGTCAGGCTCATTAAAACTGTAGCCAACCCTTCTACAAACGGCATATATTACAGTTATTTTCAAATTAATACTGACTACAACTACAAGGCGCAAGCTTTAAAAGTAGAAAAGTTGGATGGTAATTTCATAATCTGGCAACGTTGAAAGGAAGGCTTCCTTCCGCCAATGCCTTTTTAAGCACGTGGCACAAGCACGGTGTACTCGGTTCATAGGTTCCTGAACTCATCTGCATTGTGAAACCTCTTTTATCTCAGAAAAAACTGTAAAACTAAACCAAACAGGCCTACGATTGCGTAATTGAACTACTCAAAGCGTGACGCTAAGGCGTTTCTACAATGTTCTCTAAGCGGCGTCATGTTGGTAACAAGCGTGTTGGGGCTTCAAAGCTTACTTTTCTACATGAATATCTGATATTCCAGAAAGAAGCATGTTTATGACCAATTCCGAATACATCTAAATCTCTTTTAAACGTTTTTGGTTGGTATTTGAATCCTCGGATATCGGTTTTCATGGCCATGGACCA
This sequence comes from Triops cancriformis, assembly GCA_020615345.1. Taxonomy (NCBI): domain Eukaryota; kingdom Metazoa; phylum Arthropoda; class Branchiopoda; order Notostraca; family Triopsidae; genus Triops; species Triops cancriformis. The sequence goes on along the minus strand of JAHZNP010000378.1, from coordinate 50,944 downwards.
AATTTTTGTTTCCGCCGTTCATGGATTACTGCCTAGTGATAGCGATAACTACAAACTTTCATAGCTAGCCTTGAGTTATCTTCTCGTCAATGTTTCTTATTTCTGACCTTTGTGCTTTAGCTCTACCATGCTGAAGACTTCACAGTATACGTTATCAAGTTAGCACTCAAGCATTCAGGCGGCTTGATTTCTTTTATACGTGAATAACTCTTGTATCGGCGAGGGGGTTTATGACTGCAGAGATATAAAACTTCGCCAAGAAAAAGGCCCAAGACGTCATCGCAAGGCGCTTGAACCGAATTTCTTCTATCTGTTTGAGTATACTGATCCCATTATGCATGATAGCTTTTCTTGGCTCCTTTTTTTATAAGACTCATATGCAAGCTAGTACCGTCCTGCGTGCGACTAATGGCCTATTGTTGGCATTATCCATAAAATCTTTTTTCATTTGTCTATGCCTTTTACTTCAAGTTGCTAGTATTTGGTCAGAAAAAAAGAGGAGTCAGTAGCAAGTCATGGAAACGGCCTGGAATTATTGAAACGCGTCAGCAGAAATATGTGATGACTACTACTCCATCTTGCAGTAATCATTTCACCCCCCGGGCGTTGTTATGCCACTTTTTATGAGTTCGGGCGGTGTTTTTGGTGTTTTTCCGCGCCGCTTTGATTATTTATCCTAGGAAGAAAAGACCACAGCAGGAAGCTCCCAGATCGTAATATATATAAGCTTGCTTCTGTGGCAAAGATAAATGAAGAGACTTTTGGTGGTAGTGGTGGTTGGTATTTTGGGGACATAAAAAGGATTGAAAAGGTAAAGCAAGGGGATTACGACGGTTGTCAGGCAACATATCAGTCGGTACCGAGAGGTATTGGCGAAAAGGAGGCAGAATCAGTTAAGGGATAATGGACACTAAGGGTTAAAGCGACGGTTGCCATACACGGATTGTAAAAGGCAATCCCAGGGAGGTTACATGAAGATCTATGGATCTCAGATTTGGGCAGAATGCTCCAGCTGCCAGTACGATCAGGACACGACTAAGTACAGGCGAAAAAAATCATCCGGACGCTGACGATAGTTTATCGCAGAATTATTGTGCTCCTACTTACTGGACTCTTTCCCTTTCGCTACACTCAGTGTTTCACCTTGAAAAGCCTCCCGAATCGTAAACTTTGGAGAATAGGCTATTAGAGCAAAGCTGCATTGTATTGGCCGTCTTTGTTGCTGCAGAAGAGGGTACTTTTTCTTAGAGAAGGGGGACAATACTTGGGCGTACTGTATATATATATATACTACGGGAAACGCAGGGGAGAAAAAGGGGGAAGTTGTAGGCGCAATTGGGAAGACATGGGATGTGAATTAGTAAAATTGCTATTTCATGAAAAATAGATGAGAGAACAGCTATACAAGATCCCCAGCTCAAAGGTCACGGACGCGGTAGGAATGGTGTAGACTGTTCTTTCATAAGTGAGATTCGGAAGAAAAACATGGCGAAGAAAGGGGGAGAGAAAAAGAAGATAGTGTAATAGGAAAAAAATTATTCCACGGGAGAATAGATGCTTTTGTTAATGGTACTTAGGACATGTCGTTAGGGTCTATTTTGTCTAGTTGTAAGTTGTAAGAGTTGTAATAAGAACAACCAGGTGCCGTGTTTTCCTTCTATTTCCGCTTGTTCTGCCCCCATTTTCTTGAATTAAGGCTATTGTTATGTTAAGAAGGTTGTGGTTGTTTGCAGAGCTGCGTACTGACTCGAAATAAGTGGCTCATTTCCCCTCTCCAATTAGGAACCTTTGCTGCTAGCTCGGCTGTGATTTCGGGCGAGATATGAACGAGTGGTTGAGCCAGAGTTGGGAGTCTTCACACGGAGGTTTGTTTAGCTATGAATATTTGAGTGTGGCCAAAATTGCTGTTGTAGAGTGGGATACGTCACGGAACTACTCAACTAATTTGCCAGCACTTTAAAGCGCCAACTTGGTAGCTTTTCACAGCAAGAAAAGGGGAGGAAATTTTCCTCTTGTGTGTGTGTTCCGTATGTGCAGTGTATCATACGGAAGAAGTGGTAATAACGGATCACTTCCCGAGGAAGACTGATACGAGTACAACGATCAGACGTCCTGCGCGCGGAGGATGCTTCTTTAGTCAGTGAAGGGAATTCAAGAGATTGACAAGGGCGTTCGTTAAGAAATCCTAAAAAATGGCTTTTGGAGAGAAGAAAGTGCAGCAAAATCGATATAAGCTCACCCTTCCTGATGCGGATGATCCTTAGGAATAAGTAAAATGGAAGAAACAAGCAAAACAATGATGGTTCAAATCTCGTTGTACTGTTTCCGCAGTGATTTCGGTAATCCGTAGGAAAGTATTCCCTATTTTTATATTTCTGTCACTTATTGTCTGTTAAATAAGTCTGTCCACTTATCGATCAATATAATGACTCCATTCATGCAATACAATCGGTTGTCTATTGCTTTCTACTGTATTTTTGAACTTTATCTCCCGCTGCCAGCATTACTGTTTGCCGTTACGTTTTAGTTGTTGTTTGTTTATTACAATGCAAACAGTACAGTATTCCTAATAAATGAATATTTGTGTGACTTATTCAATACTATGTACAATATTTTGTAAAGTTAAATATAAATAGGCTAGATTTCTGAAGAAGGCAACTCAGCGCTCCGAAGGTCCACTGTGATTGGTCACTCACGGTTACGTCATCGGCGAGCAGCCGTTACGGCAAACGCGCGACTTCAAATGCTACCCCCCTGCTGGTATGGAAGGGTTGGTTAGCAAGTTTAATCTTTGTCTTTTGTGGAAGTGTTAATCCTGTGATTGTGCCTTGTGCTTAATCGTGTGAGACTGTATAGGACATAAACTGGTCTAGAAATGAGACGTTGAACCACTTTTTAGGCCCAGAAAATAATTACAGAAACGGTCGGTGCCGTTTGAACTTGTTCTGGCAGTTCAGCAGATTTCGACTGAAAAGCACGGTAAATTCTCAACTTATTCCATCGGCTAGTGTCTAAGTAATTCTTTTAAATTTTACAGATCGCATATCGTAAATTTTCAACCATCGATGGCCCAGAAACCGACCGATAAATGCCAATTACCCGCCAAGCCGACAGGTAAGTCCCAGCTCACTCAACTCAACCTTCCGCCATAGTGGACTCCTCAGTCCTCGTGACGCAGCTCAGCCAATAGTAAGCTCGCCTAATTCCGTTCGCGGGAGACTCAACGTTAAGCCTTCACATAGTACTTATTTACGTCTTATCGCTCGAATTATTTACAATGTAGCACTTTTAAATCTTACTTACCGGAACACAGTAATCAACCAGTTAGCCAAATGCCAAGAAAGCAAACAACAAATATTCTTAGCAACAAAGAAATAAGGCTCTGGCAAGAATGAATGTTATCCAGTCTTAATTCTCAACGAATTTCTGTGAATACCGCGTGGACTGCTTCCTACCCTCCCTTTTCCCTTCCTTCTTTCATTGTAGCCCTTTACCCCGCCCCTCGACGAAACATTTTCTTTCCAGAAAAGCCTCTCGGAACATTCCAACAATTGAAGAAACCTCTTCCATGTTGCATAAGCCCTGCGCCTCGTGTCCATAATCGTAAGCACGCGACTCGTTTCCCTCTTTTGTCACCCTTAAAAGCAAATGCTTTTCTTTTCCCGTCTTTTTTTTTACTTTCCCCCTTTCTACCCCTCCCCTCGCTTTCACTACTGATCTACTCCAAATTGAAAGAACCATGGAATAAAACTCTTCAATTTACCATAGTGGTTCGCCATTCGCCAGTCCTTATCATACTCCCCTCGAAAAAAAAGAAAGAAAGAAATTACTGTGAAAAGAAATAAAGGGAAGAAAGACAAATCAGAGCGAAATTTCAGGGTAGAAAGGGCCAGTCCCCCTTTGGGTACCGGGGGGGGGGAGGGGGTTGAAATCAACGATCTGCGGTTTCATAAGAAGGGGTTGGAGAATGTATAGGGTCGTTAGCCTTTTCGCGGAAGTCAAAATTCCGTCTCTTGTCCTGTCCTAGACTTTCCCGACACAGGGTTGGGAGCGGCGATGATTTTTACCCCCTCCCTCGGCCATATTTCGCTTCCAAGTCAGCCGCCAAAATTTTATGGCGACGCAAAAGCGAGAGTCGCATTATTCGTCGCGGGGCAGAAAGGTACCGTCGTAGTAGTATGTGTAGTAGTAATATTTTCTCTCTCTTTCTCTAGCGCTTGGGCTATTTTTTTGTTTTTCTCGCGTCGTCTTTCTTTGCGACCAGTAAAAGGTTTGTGTATGTGTGTATCTGATGGGCCCAACGACGACTTATTGCCCCTCCTGTCATGATAAGGCCGCTGAAGAACCGTCAACTTGGCTCTCTTTCTTGGCTCTTCCTTCTTGTCGTATATCTTAAAATGAGTATACGATGACTGCGCATTTTTTTTATTATTTATTTTTTTATTTCCACGTTCGGTTTGGAATACTTCGACTTCCGGGACATAAATTCAGTCCGAGATTCCCCATGCTTATAGATTAAAACCCAGCCGTATGTACGTCCTTTAACCACTTAAAGCAGCTATGGATTCTTTTTTGGGACGAAGTGAAAATTTCGTGAATTTTAGATGAATTTCTGGGGGACATTTGCAAATTTCCGGGTGAAATTTACCACCAAACTTTAGATTTTGGAGGGAAAGGGTTCGGAAAGAGTAAAAACAATTCTGTAGCGAGTATTTCGACAGTTAGAAGCTACTGATTCGTAATGGGTATCTTAATAAATAACAGGTAGGAAACCTGTTCTAGAAAGAAGACAATAATGTGTCGCGATGACGACATAGGTCGTCATAAAACAATACATAAGCAAATCAAACAAAACTGTACGAATACTTTCAAACCATTCTTCTCGTCGAATCTATCATTTACCTGTTTCTCATCTTTTTTCTAGTTATCTTATATTTTTATGTTTTTTGTTTGTTTTTAATTCGACTTGTTTTTCGATTTTTCATATATTTATTTTTTCATTTGCTTTGTTTTTCCGTTTCATTTGTTTTCCCATGTTTCACATATTTATTTTTCATTTAGTATATTTTCCACTTTTCATATAATAATATTTACTTTTTTATTTAATTTGTTTTTCCATTTTTTGTTTTGTTTTTTGAGCCGAACGATGTTGCAAAATCTATATTTCTATCGTTATGTTTTGTTTACAGAAGTTGCCAGACTTGTTAAGGAGGAAAACACAAGTTTATATCGAGTACAAAAATCCGAGAAACGGAAATTAAGCTTGTTGTAGGGATATTGTGGCCTAACTTTCGAATTGCAATTTGCAAGTTTCGCCACAAAAGTGCGCAGGAATTGCTTAGAAGTGTGTTATGGCTATCTGAACTTGAAGTCGAAGATTTTCTAGTAATAATGTACAAAGTACAGGTTATGAATATCTCAATTCTTGACTTTGAAGAAGTTGAGAAGTTTCCGAGTTTGATATTACGAACTTGCTCGTCTGCTGCGTAGTTTCCTTACAATGTCTTCAGGTTGGGAGAGGTACTTGGTGTATACGCACTGATCAAAGGTGAAAAATGCGTCCGGGAAAGAAAATGGTAGAAACTTGTTATGCATGGGAGATTTCGAGCTAGCTAAAACACTTTTTTCGTTCGTCTGTGCATGTGTGTGTGTGTGTGTGTGTCTTAGGAAAAGCTATTTGGCGGGCAAGGAATACTTTATAGATCTGTTCGTCTCTGGGGAAGTCACAGCTCGACGAGAGAACAAGAATATACGGAATGAACAAAACGATACCAAGGTCAGTAAATATATCTTTCAAGCTCTTCAATTTTTTTTCGTCGTCGTTAAAAAAATAGGGTGAACACTGGAAGCAAGACATGTTATACAGCGGCAAAAGACAAGGAAATAAACTTAGCGAGTATTACTGCGAGAACTTGTTATAAGGATCTCTCGCTGGGGACTAGCGAGGAGATTTTATCTCTTTCCTATTTTTTGCATTGATGAGATAGCGAAAAAGGGTGTAAAGCGAGGAGAATAACACTAGCGTTGGTGAGAAGAGTTTATTTTATGGCACAGGGAGCAATTTTTCTTTAATCTTCTGTTATTTTGTTAGATATTTGATGTGGTCGGACTTACCGTGATCCTAATGTTAGTTTTGGTCCGAAACTAGGAATATCTCGGGCAAAATGCCCTGTCACGCCCATATACAGCGTAAGGGTTAATAGGGTGCAAGTCTGAGTTTTGTCATATGCACCCCTAACTTGGAAGGGTTGAGAGAAAAGGGTTATTAGAGGATGACACGCGTGTTGTAAGCAATTCATTAGTGTCAAGGTCTAACAAAGTAATCATTGTCTCAGGGTAAAAACTTTGTAGAAAGATTTTTCTATTTATTGTTATTTACTTGTTGTTTTTACCTTTTTTAGTGAAGGCAGAGTGAAAAAATCGGACTAAAAGTCAGAATTCGAGAGCAAAATTAAGAAGACCGAAAAGACAGTATAAAATACAGTTAAAATATTAAATTGGAAATAAACTGAGAAAGTTTTACAGTTAAGTAGACAATCTGAAACTTTTTCTAATAATTCCCGGTGTAGGGTATCTGACAAACTGAAGGGGGGGGGGGGTAACATATTTTGCATTTGTATTATTTTTGTCTATTTTACATTAGGATTCTGGGTATTGTACATTTTTATTCTATTTTCGATTTTAGTTTTTACCCCTTTAATCCATTTGTATTCATCTAGCTCTATACTTATCTAAATTCATCTATTTGTTGTAGATGTTTTATTCCTATTTGTGAATTTTTCTACCAGTATTATCTTCTGAACGTTTTTTCTACTTTTAGACTACGTTTTTATCTACTTTAATGGAAACATTTTCGAATTTTCGCGTTGTCTAATCTACATATGTTTAGTGTCTTATTTTTTAGGTTTGTTTTAATCCTTTCGCTTTTGTTAGATATTTTGTTGCAGGACTCTTTGTTATAGTCACCATTGTGATACTGCATTTTTTGTGCTAATTCACTCATAATATTTGATACTGAGGTATCCGAATGAGAATTACTCGTGATCATCCCAGCGCTCCAATTTTCCTTAATTTCCACCGCAGGCGTAAGGAAGCCCCCCGAAAACTCGGTTTAAATTTCACCTCGACTTTTTTCCCCAATTTTCCTTCTCTTAGCCTTTGCATTCATGTCCGATTTCCATAAAGTCATCATCATCATCGCTAGCAGCCATCAGCGGGTGCGTTTTCTTGGCCTTTCTAACCTCATCAACATTGGGGGTGCCTCGTCACTCTTCACAGCAAAGTTCTCCTTCTCGAAATTTTTTCCATCTTTTTTTCCTTCTCCGAACCTTTTATTACTCGTTTCCCAACCTCTAAAGGAAATTTGTCGATTTGAGCCCATAAACGAAGACCACAGCAGCATCTTCGAAAATTTCCGAAGGTTGGACCGAAAAGAAGAAAAAAAACTGGAATGAATAGGAAAAGCTATAGGAAGAAAAAAAGAAAGAAAAATAAAAGGGAAAAGGCTTTTTTCCATAAGCGGAAGTGGAGAAGTTCATGCAATTCTGATTAAAAGTAATTCCAAGCTGTGTTAGAGGGGGAAAGGAGAGTAATATAAGAGTGTAGGAGGCTACGAAGAGCTGGCGCGCTCTTTTGTTAAGGTTTTGTTTATGTTTATGGTAGAGGGAACTGGTGCGGCAGCCAGTGGTTGGCAACACACACACACGGAGGTTATAGTACCGGCAAACCAAGGATCATTCTGGAAAAGCGTTCGCTTGGAAAAGGGCGCCCTCTGCTTTACTAGCCAACGAGGAGGACGAGGGAAAACAATGGTAGGGCTTTTATTGCTTGTGTGGGGAGAAAGGAATGCTACGGACACGTGGGGGAAGTTGAAAAAAGGTGGGGGGAGGGAGGGGGGTAAAGAATGTGACGCGGTGGACGAATTTCTTCATGCTACGTTGGATCATAACAACGACACCATTCGGGGTTGAAAGACTCCTGTACTGTCCTTAGCATTCAATTTAGGGTGCAGTAAGGGAGAATTTAAGAGGGTGAAGAGGGGTGCCATGGTTAAATTCGCCCCAGTTTGGTGGCTAAAGACAGTTATGTTAACCGCTAATGCGGCTTGTGGGGCGACGGGAGCGAAAAGGAAGATGACGCCTTAGCTTGTGGGATTAATTGTTGCGTATGGAGTGTTGGGTTTGCCCTTCGTCTGCATGGAGAGCGTGCTACCCTCTGTTGCTGAAAGAAGGGGGTGCATGGCAATGAACTTGGGGCGTTTTGTAGGGATCGACACCTAGGAAGAGTAGTTTTTGTCACTTTTTGGGTGGAGGGTGATATTTCTTCTTTTTTTTGTCTGCGCTGGACATCAAAAAGGCGAAACTGAGAATGTGGTCTGACTTTCGTGAGGTTTCATTTAACGCAATAACGAAACAACAGAACTCGCCAAAAGGACCGAAAAGGACCAAAGCCGAAGTTCCTGTGCTAATGCCACGACAGTTGTGGGAACGGCCTCTTGACAGCAGTAGAGTGTCTGTTACAGATTTTACTGTGTAGTTGCTGTTGTTTATCTAACATCGCCTATTTTGTCTTGCAAGGTTTCTCCTCAGTGGCGTGAGACGTTAGCAATTGGATGGTTTGTTTGGGTAGATTTTTTTAAAAGAGAAAAAACATTTTTAATGACAAAGGGGGCTCAGGCAAAGTCCCTATGCTAGCGCCACGGCAGTAATGGGAACTGTGTCCTGCTCCTTTTTCGAACGCTCCGTGGCGGACAGCAAGGCTTGCAGAATTCGAGGTTTAAGAGTGATGTTGGTTGGGGCCGTTATTTGTAAGAGTTCTGTACTAATATGTCGGCGAGCAAGGGTGGTACGCCATTGGTGGGCGTTTTGAGACGAGGTTTTGATTATTGGGGGGCTGAGTGGCAGTAGAGGGGTAGGGAGCGAAAGGGTTCGCGAGTTATGATGACTGAATTGGTGAAATTTGAGGGGGGAAGGGAAAGACGAGGCTGGAGGAGGTGACAAAGACGAACGGATGCTGCAGAGATCAGGGAAGAAGAATCTTAAGATGGGAATTTTGGCGAATTGTAGGGCAAAAACCAGGATCAAAGCGAATAGATGGAGGGTCAGTGATATTCTCATATCAATACATAAATACAGTAGTACAATATAGACAGTTGGACAGTACGAGCTGTAAATTAGAATAATACAATAGATATTGTGTGCATGGTAATACAGTGTGGAATACAAAATGTGTACAATACATAGGAATAAATAATGTAAATGTGATATATGCAGTTTCTTGTCAGTTAAAACAAATCAAGTCATACAGTAACCACAGGCTATTCAACAGCAATGGGGTTTACTGCTGAATGTTCGCAAAACGGTGGCGTAGAACACCACTCGAGCGATTGTCGTGGCGCTAGAATAGGTCTGTTTGCTTGAGCCGTTTGTTCTTGACGAGTATAGTATTGTACAATGCGTAGGAATAAACAAAGTGCGACAAAATTCAGACAAGATGTAGTTTAGGCAATGCGGCCAAGATTCTGTTGACGACATTAGTGTGAAACACAATGGGAAGTATTACATTGGTTCGAAAACAGTATCCACACTCTTTATCATAAATATATAATAATGAAATAAAACAAATAAAATACAATACAGAATTACATTTACAATACAAATACAAATAACTTATACAATAAAGCGTGGTGAGCAAACAGTATAACCAAATGTAAGAATTCAACTGTATTGTACTAAGAGAGTGCCTTTCTTGGAACGCGGTTTAATGAAATTTCTTTGTGCGAAGGGTTTCGAAAAATTTCGTTATTTTCTTTGACGTGGTTCGCTCTGAATTGTTGTCTTCCACGCGTCTCGAGTCGTCTTCTGGAGAATTGTACGAATTCTGGGAACAGTATGGTCTGTAGATGATAAAATAGGTAAGGCCCCATTGTCTGGCATTTCAATGTCGCTTACATACGGGGTCGATTATAGTAGATGTCTTTCCTTTGAAGATAGTATGACACGAGATATGAGAAGTGAAGAGGAAAGGTGACGATCAAAGAAAGAGAGTGAACACTTTAATGCTAAGAAATCGTTAAATCTACCAAAAAGTGCATTTATAATTATTTTTTAAAGAGAAATCAGGAGAGTTAAAATGCTAGAGGAGGCTGTTCATTTAAAGTGGCGTCCAATAACTCAGATCCCAAAACGCGTAATAGTTGATAGAATTGAAATTATAGTTGGGCTGACAAATAAATTGAAATAAATATGACAAATTAATGTTCTGGATTAGATATATATTGATTTTGAAGCAAAACAGGCTATTTTTGGCAACAGTGAACGGATATGGGAAAGAATGTCCATGGCCCCTGTAGGTTCGTTATAAAGAGCTTTTACTGTACTATAGTAAGCCGAGATGTTATGTGCTTCATTTGCAGTAAGGAAAAAATAGGGAAATAAATGAGTAAGATGAGAGTAATATAAGGGAATTATGTTAGTGATTAAGAAGTACAGAAACGGAAGATTTCATTCTTACGGGCTCTTTTTCTCTTCCCGAAATCTCAATTTTCCAATTCTTTCTCCTTTACTTTCTCTATCACTCTATCTCAAGCCCAATTTTCCTAGACGGCACGAATTCTCTCCGAAAAAAAGGTGAGAACATGAGTCCTCTCCGCTCACTTTTTCCCCCCATTCTTCATTTTTTTTCTTGGCTCTTAGTTTTAGAGTCCATTTTACCTGTGTTTACGAAGAAAAACTACCATTGAGAACATTTTGGCTAGAGTTCGTGCTGTCCGAGAAAATTGGATTTGGACTTTTAATGGCTAACAGACATGCAACATTTGGCGAATTCAGTTAACGCGCCACAAAAATCATACGAAGCTTTCGTGCACTGGCAAGGTTATCCTTCCCCCAAAGGTTGAAACAACAATCCGTCTTTTCCCCCTTTTTATTTATTTCCTCTTCTTCTCGTCTCACGAATGACGTGTGCAGGCGTGCATAACGCATTTTTGATAAATAGTGGCAAAAGTCAGTCTGACTGTCCAAAGCTTTACCAACTGATGGGAAAAGGAGTGATTTGGGGTGGCTGAGAGCTACAAGTAGAAATTTCTGGCTTTTCTTTTCAAGTTGGGAATTGATTAATTGAACATTTTTGACAGCCAAAAGTGAAAAAGCCAGAACTTGCGTCACGTAAACCACCCCAAATCGAACCACGGTGCAAAATTTAGAGTATACCAAACAGAGGCGAGGTTTTGGTATTTTCAAGTGTCAAACAAACACGAACAATGGAAGCGCAGAGGAAGAAATGTATTGTTAGGTAAATTAAGGTCAATAATGATCTATTCATGAGTTGACTGCTTGTTGGGGATGACATTTACTCTGCCACTGAAAGGCTAGGACTTTGACCCCCCACCCCCTTTTCTTCATTACGTTCTTGACAGGGTTATGTATGGGGGGCCACAGTGCTGACATCTACGTTAAACCCCCCAGCCTGGCTTCGAGTTCAATGAGCAGCACGCTTGTGTCGATTTCTTGAAGTTAAGCGAGCTTTGGGGCCTTGTTTGCGTGGCCAGAATGCGATATAACTTGTGCTCTTCTGCGGGGAAATCAAGAGGAAAACAAAGGGCACACATTCCCTGTTGGAATCACATGTGGAAATTGGGAAATTTCTGCTCAATATTTCAAAGTTTCCCTTACCAGCTTACCGGCCTACATAATTCCGCTAGCGAGGAATATAAGCATTGTGGGGGAACCTAACTGGGGGGGGGGGTGATAGTTAAGGTGAGGGAGGGGAAGGGGGCGCACAAGTGCAAGAAGCACACAACAAGACAAGTTAAGGGCAAGAAGTGAAAAAATACGTTCGTAATTAATGGGCGCTTGGCGGCTAAAGCGTCGATACGCTGGCCGAAGGTTCCGTAGCTATTAGTTTCAACAATGAAAAATCGTTTGGCGGGGAAAAAGGCGGGGAGGGGAAAAATTTCCATTAACCCAGATAAGCCAGCATCCCTTACCATTATCCCCCGAACCACCAAAATCGGAGAAGGAGAGGAAAAAAGTAGCAGCTTTCGTTTCCTCTAAGAGAGCCCCAAGTTTTTGTCCGGAGTCCCGGAACTAATTCCGTAACAGTGATTTGCGAGAAACGGAAAAGAGGTTAGTGACGTCACACGAGGGCGATAAATAGGCATAGCGTGACTAAATGGCACAAGAGTTTTGGTGGGAGGGGTTGCGGTGGGAGTTGGTGGAAAGTATTTACCCCAGTGAAAAGAAAGAGATTACGGAGAATGCGAAACTCGTGAAAAAGAAGAAAAGTGACGTGGCAGACTTGACTTAGCGTAATGATTGGTTAAGGTAGCGAAAGTCGTAGAAGAATTCTGCCATACGCCGAGGAAACTAGTTGCGGGTGAACTTTTGGTTATTGTGAATCTGATTGTTTGACAAATAATAAAAAAAGAAAAAGGGAAAGGGAAATAAACACAATTGGGTAGTTTTGATTTCCTGAAGGCTGTTTATTTATGTTTATTTTTATCAAATCTCAGACAGTTTTAGGTCATTTGACAACGCCTTGCGGTCGACCTGATCAAAACAAACGAAGTGTGTGTTTTTCAGAATAATTAAACCACATTTGGATCAAAGAAATACTTGTGTCCGATCAGATACGGTTAAAGATTCGATAATTTAACAAAATCGTAAATGTATATGTAACTCTGTAAATGTCTAAAAATCTATCTATAACTAACTATATAAGTATCGAACTAAATATAGCAACTACAAAAATAATCGACATCTTCGATTATGATAGCGATTTATCCAATCAACTTCTCGGTACGAGGATCGTACTTTTTCACGAGAAAAACCGAATCGAGTTTAGCATATTTTTGAGGTACTGTCCGTCAACAAAATCCCGTCTGATCCTATCAGTTGATCTGATCCGACTTTATTTTTCCAAAGATATTTTAAAGCACTGGTCCTAAAGTTGGCGTTCTGGATTGCAGGGTGGAGCGCGTCGTAAGTTGACTTGACTCGTGCCGTCCCAAAAAAGGAAATGAAATCTACCCCGGGGCGTTGTTTTGACATTGACTTCCGAAGTTGTTTTGCCGTAAAGTCACAGCAATTACATATCTTTGAGTGGGAAAAAGCTGGACGATACGAAATAAAGTGAAATACTGACATTGCCCAACACTCTTGAGAACTTTGATTAAAAGCGTAGAGAATGAAAGATTTGTTTTTACGGCTGGTATGTGTCGTTCTGATCTGATCATTGAAATATTGACCACTGAAAACTGATCACTGACCAATTTGGTCCAGAACTGTCTTATGCGATGTGAAATAAACAAATAAGTCAGTCTCTTGTAACTTCTCGGAACATTCGTTATTACCCAACAGTTCCATTGAGCAGCAGGAAATCGCAGGGGGAAAGTAATTTATTTTTATTTTACACTTTATTTTACTTTGTATTGTTTTATCTTATTATTTATTCTCTTAAATTATTTTTATTCTTTCTTTAATTTCTATTGGTTAAGCCACAGTCGTGGTGGTAGGAGGATTCTCTTGGCGATTTTCGATGATTCAACGAGTGATGTGGGCTATGAACTGTTGTTTTGGTCATCCTTGTCCCTTTCCCTTTAGGCAGCTTGCTTTCCTTTTTTTCGATCTGCTGAATATGGACACATGATTGACAGTGGATCAACCATAGTTAACTCTGGTTAGCGTGCTAAAATCATGAACAAGTGGCACCAAATGTGTCTCCGTCGACCTCAAGTGGATTAGTAGCTATGTTAGTTAAGAACGCATGTGATAGGCGCGGTTAAAGAAGCTGACGCCTGTTGAGACGTGAGTCGCGCTTGAAGCTCACTTACATATCTTAACGTAATGTTGGCAAAATATGGTTTTGTATTGTGTGGCTGATTTAGTGACCTAATGGATGAAACTCGCTGTAATTCTACTAAATTTAACACGATGTGCAAGTTGTATCGAACGACAAGAAAAATGTCTCCAAAAATCACAGTTTCGACAAAAATTCAACCTTTCATAAAAATCCCTTAAGAAACTTTAGCTCTGTTGAAACTCATTAGAAGTAAAGTTCACGCACGTTTGTTTGTCAATGCAATGAGTAGGTTGAAAGGAAAAATGACATGAAAACGTGAAGTTTTCCAAATCTGTCATGTCTTGCCTGGGTGATTCTGTCTGTTTGTGGAAACGTGAAACGTAGCGAGTAGGTGGAAGTTGTCAGCGGCTTCAATCAAGTTAAGCTGGCAGCGGTTTGGCTACCCTCTCCAAGATCGACAGGTATGTACTGGGTACTGGTACATCCCCCTGTAAATCTCGTGTTTATTTTAGTATTTCTTGCTCGTCTTGTCCTGAGCAGAAAGTTTCAAAACTCTGACGTTTGCCAGTACTTTGAAGGGGAGTCGGAAGGGTTGGAAGATGGGAAGCTGGAGATTTCTGGCTATGAAAGAAGAAAAGTTTGAAGGGAAGGTAAACTATCCCCCAAACTTGTGAGGAAACTGTGTTTTTTCCCCCCACAAAAATCAGTTATATCTTTCGCGAAAGTTTTGTGCAAGCTTTTGTTTAGGCAAGGGAAAAGAATGGAAATTGGAAACGAACTGCGAGGTTGGCAGCCGTCAAAACGTAGAAAAAAAATGGGGCAAGGGAAAAGAGAGTTTTCGTTCTCCCAGAGAGCATTAAGTTTTGTCGTACAAGTCCAGGGAGAAGAAGATGAAAAACAAGGCAGAATGCCACGGAAAAAAAGCCCAAAGTTTGTTGAGGTTTATGAAAATGGTTTCCGCACGACATCATCATGTGAATAGGTAATGGGAGATCCAAAAGCTAAAATAGATGCACCAACCCCACCGAGACAGTTGGAGGGAGATAAAATAAAGCAAGGAGGGAGTGAGAGGCCAAGACGGAGGAATAAATTGGCGTGCGGCTCTATATGGATTCAGCGCTGAACAAATATAATGACACCCAAAGTGTCAATATTGCTACCCAACATCTTGCTCAAATTACTTTCCGCACACTTTGCTGTATGTAAAGCAACCCGAGTTGTGAATTCATACGCGGCTGACGTTTGCTGAATTGCTGAAGGGAATAAAGAATTGATCATTTAAAAACAAATGCATTTACATGAATCAAAGTTTTCTCAAAAATTACGTAACACTATAGCGCTTTTTGTATTCGGTGTAAATTTCTGTTTCGTAACAAAAATAATTTCTGGAGATTTTGAAGTTACCAATCGATTCTTTCTCGAGAACTTCGAGCTCTTGACATGATTGTTTTACTAAATTTGGAACAAATTTGCACACTTTCGTTTAGAATCATTTGAAACTTCCAGACAAATAATTAGTGAAAAATTTCTTGACAAAAAATCGTGTTTAACGGTATTATTTCGAAAAAATTCGATTCTTTGAATTTTGGGAAAACTTCGTCCAACAGATTGGGGAAGAAACATTTTTAAAAGCCAAGTGCAAACTTTCTTTCTCGAATCAATATTCGGAAAAGAAATTAGAATATTTGTTTGAAAAATATGCGACGCAGGCGAGCAAACAGATGAACTGCTGTCTTAAAACGTTTTTGCCCCCAAATTGTCGGGAATGGGCTGTGGAAAGTTGTAATATTGGCCACTCTTCTGTCAATATCTACGGGATTCGCTGGTATGGCGTGTTTTCGGTGGGGGGGGGGAGAACAGCTCGGCTTAAGTATTTCGAACCGAGAAACGGACAAAGGAGAGTGAGGAACGCCAAATAGCAGTAAAAAGAGGGAGAGAAAGACAATGTTGAGCTCAAGTGCGAGTTTCGCTGACGCTCGGGAAAGTTATTTTGCATTACAGGGGCTGTTGAAGGCCTAGCGAAACAAGAATGAGAAAGAAAAGGACTTGCCGAGGAGTGTAAAGAGCCTGCCTTCAAGCTTTTCTGCTCCTAAAACCCCCCGGTGCCGCCAACGTGCCCGGACTTGCGAATTGTTCGCTGTCGCAGTCTACTCCGTGCGAGACGTCGTGACTGTCAATCGAAAGCGTCTCTTGGCGGGTTAAAGGAGTCAAAGAAGCCAACTTTTTTTTTGGCTCGCTTGGAGTTGAATCCGCTTTCATTCTTCAACACAAGCACCTTCTAAGAAAACTATAGGCCTAGCGTTAAAGAGTCCCTTTGACTGGAGGAGGACATTACATTTCATTGTTCGACAGTAAGGAGCGGAGCGCTTGGCAGCTCGCCATACTGTTTGAATTACGAGTACAGCACTGGTACTACTGGGGTGCATATCACGATTGCTGTGTTCATAGTAGTAATAGCACTGCGACGAGTAGCGTACTTAGTCGAGTAGTACAATCTAGGAGAGTAGCAGTACAAGTACTCGTAGAAAAAATCGGGACATGCAACAACCACAGAACAAGCATTGCTTGTGAAGTACTGCCAACAATGAAAGCCTTTACAAGCTGAATGAGATCGTGGTTTGGGTACAGGTCACGATTTCAATTTTTACTACAGGACTGAAAAGGGAATGTACTGCTGTTGCGATATGGAATGTTCCTCACCGCGTCCCTCTGCTTTGGAAATTCAGTAAAAAAAAATCTCCCTATAATGAAATGTGAGCTATTATAGAGGTCGATAAGCGTATCCCAAGTACGTGTACATAGACTACGCCTGGTACACCAAACTTCGGATAAATTTAATAATCCCGTTTTCCCCAGGAGGTTCGTTATAGCGAGATTTTACTGTATTGACGGTAAGTTTGGGGTATGGGTTGCCGTTCTAGTGTAAACGTGGGCCTAGGCAACAATGATAATTCGATGGGGTCTGGGGAAAGATGGTTTCCTAACTGAAGGTCTCGCGTAAATCGATACTTATTTGTTCCAAGCTGCGTATTATTAATGTTACCTCCGTATACCGATCAGTGTTAGTAAACAAGCTTGACCTAATGTTGAACCCGGATATAAGAAACATGAAAATGTATCACAAATGCATGTTATCTAAGGGTTTCTTGTGGATCGTCTATTGCATTGTAGAACTTGACGGGGCGTAAAACAAGTATCTTACATGAGGGTCTCTCTTACATCCGGGTTCACCTGTACCTCCAAACCTGTTTTGCTCCTTATTATAAGATTCCTCCTACAAGGCGGTTCACCGGGTCGAAAAAATCGTCTCGTACATGAGGGTTTCTCTTACATTTGGGTTCTGTTGGTTCCCAAACATTCGTTTCGCTCCTTATTATAAAACCATCATACAAAACGGCTCACACGCTAGAGAAATCTGCAGTCATGATGATGACGCATGTCTCTTACAAATGGGTTTCGGTTACATCGGGGGTAGACTGTATCTTCGAACTAGTTAGGAAATGTATTCCTTGTTCTAAAAGTCCTGCCATAGACGCATTTACATCAAAACTTGTCTGCTATGTTGCTTGAGCATAAGTCTCTTACATCCGGTGTGAGTTTGCATCTGTAACCGAGTGCACAAGCGTCTCGTGGACGGAATTGGCACAGAGTTGTGCAATTAAGCTTCGTAATCTGCGTGCCTAGCATTCGTTGCACGCTATCGGTTTAGAGAGGCAGCTACATTTTTTTAAAGATATGGTTGCCGATCCATACACTAAGCGTAAGAATCAAAAATGGTACAATAGAAAGGGAAGTATATTTGTTACTTCAAGTGCGTGAGTAAAAAAGGCAAAAAGGAATTTTGTAATTTTGTGTTCTTAACCTGAACTTTGGGGACAATTTATGAGACATTCAAATTATTACGCGTCAAAGCGTAAGAAACTAAGATAAAAAAGGGAAAATTAATATTAAAAATTACTCTTTATATTGTATAAACTTATCCATTTTAATTGCCTTTCCCCTAGGACCTAAGTAAATTTATAACTTCATTGTCGAGGAATAAATGCAATATAGTTATTTTGTTTGTTTGTTTTATTGTTTAAAGACGGACTATCTAGCATCGCGAGATATCATCGTCTTCAGCTTTCGTTACACTTGCAATATAGTTATAATAATATTTATAATTATTACGTGCTGTACAAATCACAGGCTTATGTAGTGAAGAGTACGCATCGTACTTCACAGTGAAAGAAACATAAGAAATCGTACCCAATGCTTTCTAGTACGGGTAAAAAAGCATACTTGAAAGGGGTAGAAAAAGAATTAGGAAGCTCCGCCGCCAGTCTGTTGTTCTTTTTTGGTGCCTTTTCTCTCTCCGTGATTTCTTCGAGTCACTTCGGTCGGCATTGAAAGGGAAAATCGCATTCAAAAGAATGCAAAACTCCGTGACTTGGACTTTTCTTTAAGATACTCAATGGACAGGGTCAAGACCATTTCCCTGGGAAGTTGACCTTCTCGTCCTTCCTTCCCTTACTTCTCGACTCGTCTTCCTTACCTTCCATCTTGCTGGAAGATGAGCAAAAAACCTCCGCCGCCGAGCCCTTTTCACCAAAAGCTTTTCGGCTTATTCAAAGTAAAACTCCCCCCCCCCCAGTAGGATTTACCGCCAAGAAGGGAAAAAAGTCCTAATCAATCAAGTTCAGCGCATAGTCCTCCCAATTTAGCAGTGTGACGTATTGTATAGCTTAAAACTCGGTATTTTCTTGGCATGCACGTACATTGAAGTAGTTCCAGCATAATTTCTATTTGGCATTCTTTGCAGTTTTTTTTTTACTCTTTCATCGTTTCTTTTCGTTTAATTTTGCCATTCTTACAGTTTTCCGGTTTGTGCGTAGTTTCCTCCCTTTTTTCGTTGGGTTTGGCTTGCGCTAGTACACGTACTCATTTTCTACACTGTACGTATGCAAATTGCCAGGACAGGGAACGCAGATCGTTAGATCGAGAGATCAGCGGAATCGGTGATTGTGAATGAGATACTCTAACGTTGTACAGTACATATATTGCTACGTGTACTGTACGTACGTGTATATTCATTTCATTTCTCTTTTCCTTTTTCTTTAGTAGTTATTTTATTTCATTTTTCACGATTCCGGTTTCCTGTTTTTCATTTCCTTCTACTTTTTTTACGTTGTGCTTTCTTGCGCTGGTACACGTACTCATTTTCTGCAATGTACGAATGCAAATTGCCAGGACGGGGAACACAGGTCGTTAGATCGAGTGATTTAGCGAATTGGTGATTGGGAATGAGCTATTGTAACATCGCACGGTGCAATACGCGTACGTAGGTATGGACACGTACTGTACGTGCGTGAATACAGTCCTTGATGTGGCACAGGTGGAATTTTGTTCCCTTGGCGTATCCAACAAGAACATGAAGCTTTGTCGCTGGATTTGCACCCCGTTGTGAACCACTTACCTTGCGTTGCTGGTATCCAGAGCTCGAGGACGATGACAATCCACAGTCCTCCCATTGTTGTGGCCACCAACCGGGTCATGATCCACTTCAATTTATCCATCACTCTTTGGCAAAGCGTACAATTTTCATTGAAGACCCCTGCACATAATTTTCAGGGCTTTTCTTTTTTCTATTTTTTCCTGGATTTTTATGGGACTTTTTATTTTCCACTCCCAAATTTTGGCGACGACGCGCAAGAAAACGAAAGGAATATCTAATTATGGGGAGCTGGTTTTCGTAATGATGGTCGGAAGCAAAAAAATAGCGGGTGAGCCGTCACGAGCAAGTCTTAATGAGACTTGAAGCTCAATCACTGGCAACAATCAAAACAACAAGCTTCCAATAAATCACTGGTCATGAAAATTCGATTTTGGGGCCCAGCAGCCAGCAAAAACAGGAGAAAATGGGAAGGATAACTCCGTGTGAGTTCACTTCACAGGAAATCCCAAGTTTCCCTGACACAGAATTTCACTTGCGTTAGAGATTGTACACGTGCGAACGTTAGGGCAAATGCTGGGAAATGTGACGAGCGAGCGTGGAAACGCTAGTTTGTTGCACTTTTTGTTAAATTTCCGTGATGAACGTTTAGGAAGGTTTCGGAAAAGGGACGAAAGTGGAAGTGAAGACCTTGGAGAAAACACAAGTCACACATCCACGCACTACGGCTGTTGGTTTTGAGGGTGTGGAGCTCCGAGTGGGAAACACTATACTGACCAGACCAAGTGCCGAGGTCAGGAAACTCTCACTGTAACGACGACGCCCGCGACGCCGATGCTGACGTTCCCCTGGCCCTCCACACAAGCGCATTAGGGCCGTTTAGTTGGTGCGATTTGCTCTGTATAGTAAAACAGGGAACGCTACAATAAACCTTCGACATGCGCGGGGAAGTTTGACAGGCGTTCTTACGGGGGTTATTCGTCTTGCGCGGACGAGCCTAAGATTACAACGGTAATTTCTCTTTTACGCAGGGAAAAGTCGTTTGACGCCTTCTATTTAGAGTAAGGATACCCCTGGCGAGTTTAGGGATAGCCTAATACAGGGTAAAACACAAAATAGCGTACTGTAGTTCACGTTTATTTTTACGAATCTGTGAAAATTTGCTGTTTACGGAGTCAGAGCTGGACTGCAGTGGTCCGTGACCCTTGTTATACGCGAGAGATCTCTATATAGCGTTAAGTAAGGACTCGTAATTCGCGGAGATTTATTATGTCGCGCTGGTAATTTTGGTTGAAAGGAAGGCTTCGCTTTATGCGGTTTTTATGCGTGCAAATGCATACCTTAAATCCGTGTAAAGCGAAGGTGCAATGTTACATTAATGAATACTAACATTTAGTCATGCGTGATACATATTTCTCATGTACTCCATCCTACCAGGGTTTTTGCTCTGTATTGTACGTAATTTTAATTCTGGAAGTGTGGACTTCGCTTTACGCGGGGACTGTATTGCTGAATACATTCGAAATGCGTGCCTTGGATCCGCGTAAAAGCGAGTCTGCAGTGTTATATTGATATCTGAGAAGATTAGGCTCATGTTTTGCGTGATACAAATACGTGGTCATAGTTTCTTTCTAACCTATTCTTGTATTGCTTTACGAAAAAATCATTTTCTTTAAGAAATAGAATTCTTCGCTTTTACTAGTTTTGGGTGTATCTTAAAACTCGTCCGTATTAGCGAAACTGTAATGCTAACGCAGTCAACGTTCTACTTTTGTTGTATGGGGTTACGCTTTGTCCAAATTTTCTTAATTTAGCGGAGGTCTACTTTGTATGGATAATTCTCCGGAGAAGTCTCATACTGAAATAGGAAGGCTCGCTTTACGCGGGGTTTGTGCAAGAGAAAAGCTTGCTTCCCACCCGCATAAAACGAGGACAAATGTTTAGGGGAAAATTGCGTGAAGTGGGAGAATGGAAGGAGAAGACAAGCGTTTTTGTCCCCGAAGTTTGGCAGCGATAAGCGAGCTGCATCTGACAAAACTGAGGATCCTCTCAAGAGCGAAATGAGGAGAACAGTGCAGTCACTTATTCGTTGCGCAAACACGCTATTGTGTTGAGTGAAATCGCCAGTGCCAACAGTTTCAGGATGTTTGCTTGCGTTTGGTAGTGATAGGTTGCTGTGCTATATGTTTGGAGAGTTTAATAGCGATCTCCTATTGGCGCCATGGACGCAGAATTGCCTCATTTCTTTGCCCTCTTTCGGTGAAGATAATAACTTTTTCTAGTTCGATACCCTGCTGTCCCCCTTTTTTTTCGGGGAAAATTTTTCTTTTATTTGTTCATTAATTTTTTGGGTGCCAGAACAGTACGTATTTCAACACTTCCGAAAGTTTTTTGTCACTGCCAACACCCCATGAGGGTTTTTTCGTGTTCGACTAACGCTCGAGCTTGCTACTTGAGAAAACGTCTTAGGTTTTCGTGGTTTGGTCAAGCTAAGAAAGACTTATCGTGGCAAAAAGTGGCGAAAAGACTGATACAGCTTATTGGGGAAAAGAGGGGGAGTTGCCACCAAGCACCAAGTAGTATTGTTAACAAGTAAGGGATAGTTGTACTCAACCCTTCTCACATCAGAAATGCTACAAAAGGAAAAGAAGAAAAATTTCCATAAAAAATGAAATTCCGAGCACTTGCTAATACTTGCCATAATGCTGCAAGGGCTTTTTTGGAGACCTGTTATTGGCCTCATTCAGAAAAATCCTTCCTTCAACAAGGTAAACTTCGCCCATGTTACAACACTCGCTAGAGTTTACTGCAAAAAAGGGCTGAAGAGGAGCCAAAAGAGATTAAAAATCGCTCTTAGTGGTTTTTCACCGTCTTTTTGTACATTATAAGCGCTTTAGGACAGTTTTTGCGCGAAAAGCTCGTGTCAGTTCCTCCGTATTGCGAAATTCGCAAATAATTAGCACAGTTCCATACCGCAGTATTGATTTGCTATAAGTTTATTGTACGTGTACGTAAGAAAATATGGGTGTTGTTCGAACTTTCAGGTTTGGCGTGCATTTGTTGAGCTTTAGCTTTTGTATAGGGCAAGTGTTGTTTTGTGTTTGTTCACAAGAACCTTCACCGTAGAATGGATACGACGGTGAAAACTTATGGTAATAAAATTGCAAAAGGAAAGAAAATTGACAAAGGAAGGTTGTCAGAAGGTTTCCATGAAAAATCGTCGCTTGCCCCAGAACGTTATCTAAAAAAAAATGCATGTGCGAATAAAAACTTTTGAGTCAACATGCTGTCAACGCTTGCTTGTACAATTATGTGTGCTGTTTACTAAGACTATAAGAGTATTATTGTTCTTTACTTAGGGAATCTATCCCACCAAGAAGAAACTCGCGCATATTCTGAAAAATCATAACAATATTTGAACTCAGGACTACATTAAACCCAAAATCCTACGCGAGTTGTTAGCAACACAGGAATGAAATAAACAGATTTGAAGAAAAAATCTAGAAATAAATAATAGTATTAATGGGAAATAAAGCAGGAATAAATAAAGCAAAAAAATCAAGTATACATATTCGTTACCCTATTATCTAGTGTTCGTACAATAACGTCAGAAAATGTTCAAATGTGTTTTGAAAGATAGCTAGAAAAGTGTATTAAGGAAGGGTATGTGGTTATTGACTGTGTCGTATCACTAAGAGAGTACTAGAATCAGCTAAAGGAGGCGGGGTGAAATGGGAGTGTCTTTGGGGAGATATGAAGAAGCGCAAGAAGCTGGAGAGAGAGAAGAGAGAGCTAGAGAGTCAAGTGTGTTATGTTTCCAAGTTCTCTCTGGGGGAAGACGAAAACACTGCACTGCTGCAGTTCATTTTTCTGCAAATCTTTGCGAGCGTTGGTGTAATTCGCCATTTTAATCCAACGGAGACATGTGTACACGCCATTGGAGTCTTATCAGGGAGATAATGAAAGGAATGAGTAGTTAGTTCTTAAGACGTAATTTTGGGGGTGGATGGTCACAAGAAAATGAAGTCGAAATGAACGAAAGGAGAGAAAATGAAAGAATAATGATTTTTTTTCGGTGAGAGTTTGGGGTGAAAAAGAAATACAATACAAGTGCTTTATGGCCGAGGAACCTGTGACGCATAGCGTTCCTATTACTTTTGGTACATAGAGGGAGTTTTAAGAAAAGATAGGACGGGACGAGGAGGAACATGGGGGGTGAGAAAAGGACTGAGGGGGCGGGGCCAGGGGTTAGGGAGATAAGAGCTTAACGAACGGACCAAGTCTATGGAGGGGAAAAGAGTTGAGTGAAGAGGAAATTGGATTGAGGTGATGAGATTACCGAAAGGATTTCTGATCGAGTTACATGTTACGTCATTATCCGTACGACTACGGCCCCCTTATGTTATCCACCCTTTTCGCTTTACCGGTACCCTACATAGCCATTCGGGTAACAAGTGGACCCCATAGGGTCCGAGAATTAGTTTTACTATTTTTCTGTCCTATTTTCGTTTCACCCCTAGGGCTTTTGTTAGGTAAGCAGGTTCCGATTACGAAAGGCATCTATTCACGTCGCCGACGCTAATTGCTAACACTGACATTGACATTGGACACTGCTATGGTGCTAACAACGACGACGTAGAAACAAATGAAGGGTATGAGCGAAGAGGAGAGCAATAATAAAGAAAATCTTGGTTTTTGAGTTTAGGTGGGTGAGATTTTCGTACTGCTGCGCGGAAATTTCGCACCACGGAAGGGCAAAACAAAGGAAGGAAGACTTTGAGAAAATCCAATGTGTTTTGTTTCGTGTAGTTGCAAGAGCGAAACAAACATGTTTTGCACCCCAGCAGCGCTGTGAATTGTGTAGTAAATCTTAGTAGTGAAAGCACAGGAATTTATGTCTTGGCGGGGCAAAAATTGGGTGAATTGCTCACGGGACGTTAAGGTTAGCTTCCATGCCGTGTTAGCATACAAGTGCATGAGGTACGTAAGGTTTCTGCTTAAGTAAGCTTCCACAATCGGGTCATAAAGCTTGGCACTGGTCACGCTGCCATTATGAGTCTAGCTACAGAATGCTGTCATAGAGACAATTATAATCTTTAAAATTTCTGTCCGTTATAACGGCGTAACTTTGTTTTAGGTTCACTTACAAAACATTTAACAGGATTTATTGAAAAATTGTTGTGGTATTTGTGTGTTATCAGCACCAGACCTCAAATGGCGTCCGTTGCATTAGAGCCCTCTAGGGATGTTATCAGAAAGCTGCTTCTTGACCAAGCCATATGGGTACAGTAGTGATTGCTTATTGTTTATTTTGGGGAGTTTTATCAGGTACAGCTGCAGAATGAGACTATGACGTCACGGAATGCATTCTTCACTAAATCACCGTCTAAGCGAACAATTAATTATTGCCATCCATGCCAAAAGAAGGGCGGTCTACAGACGCTCAGCAGGTCGCTTACCTACAGGAATATTCATTATTGGCAACGATGAAAGTTCCAGGGCCATGTACCATTTTCCGTAGCTATGAGAAGGTTCATTGTTACCTAAGTGAAAGTTCTAGTGTAAGCTTCACTACTCTGGCTGCTCCTGGAGCCATACCACGCAAGTTCTCAAGAATCTTACAGTTTAAGGCTATTGAGCATTCCGTCTTATCTAATTTCTGTTTGGAGCGCTGGCTTTTTAGTTATTCTTTTATTGTCTGAAGTTGTTTTACATAGTAAGGGTTTCTATTTTCAACGAATTTCGTACATTGCGAGGAACTCGTATATCTTTCATTTCTTTCATATTTTGGAAGCGCAATGATGCCACGTTGAGACATTTTGACGTCGCTTTCGCGCAAGTTTAGGCTAACAGTGAAAAAATGCTGGGATAACGGGAAATGACGTAATCGAAAGTAACTTTCTGTCTCTTATTTTTCTCGCTTTTGAAACTGGAACGCTGCGACGTTGAGACTTAGTGACGTCACTTACCCAGCATTTCAGAGCCACCGGAGGAAAGGCGGAAATGACTGAATGGGACGTCTCCAAAGCCTGGCGACGTTAACGTTCTAAATAGGGACTGTAACGGGGAAACCACTGGGGTCCTTTTATAGACTGTTATCTGAAATATTGCATTGTTGCTGTGTTTCGTACAAATTTAGCTCTGTGTTTCGTAAAGGCCATTGTACACCCTTTCTCTTGTTTAACATTCAATGGGAAAGACTAGAAAATCGCGTTGGCGACTTTCCAATAACTGTTGCGTATTTTTCGCTAAGTTCCGACCACAATGTTTTAAAGTAATAGAACTTAGAACTTAACGTGAGAAAATTCCGAAATTCAGAATATTTGAAAAAAAAATCCTTGAAGCATTACAAATTGTATTGTCGTTTTTTAAAAGTTATTTCTTCGCTAGGTTTTAGGGATTATCAGTGTCAATTTTACTGTCGAGACTATTTTGAAAAACACTGAACGGTAAATGCAAAGTCAAAAATGCAAGTGTTTAGTGTAGCGTTTTCCGTAACAGAAGGACGGTCAACAGTAGCCTTAACAAACAGGTATTGGAAGAACACGCGTGTCAGGTCGTGGTTTGGAATAGTCATTGTTGGTTATTGCTGGGAAATGTCGTGTCGGTCTGTCCTGCATATGGGAAAAACGAATGTCTTGACGGGCAAATGGGCGGTCCTTATTCTGATAAACGTCAATATCGTAATGCTGTCTTGTCACAATCTGCATATAGAACTCATTAACTAACACAAACTGCTTTCGTGTAACCAACAATACCAGTAGTATTATAGTATCGAACCCTTTATACCTGAGCGAGCATGTCTTAGCCCAGTTTTTCTTTTCCTTTTTCTTTTAGCATAATAGAGCAAATTAATCTAAAAAATCACGATTCCTTGCGTTATTACGAGCTGTAAGTTGCAGCTAACAATGTAGGAACACGCAGATAATGTCTTGTTGTTAATCAATAGTCTGAGGTAATACAATTAAACCACTCTTCTATGTTCTATAAGCTTCGAATATCTGTTCACTACCACGCAGTTATACAGGTGTACCGTCCATTTGTAGCGTTTACTTCATATGCTATTATGTTTCCAACGATATTGTGCTCCATTTATGGTCCGTTATTTATCGCACACAAATGCTGTTCTTTAGTGGCTCGTTATTTTGTCTATTGTTTCCGGCATTCTTAGTCTATAGTCATAAGATATATTCAGCTAACGCTGCACGCAATTACTGTCATCATAACAGCCAAATTCGTGGTGTAGAATCGTTGTATTGTGGAGTATCTCATTTTATTGCTCGATTTAAGCGATTTCCTGCAAATTGCTATATACTAATTGCAAAGATCTCACCATTTCTCCTTTTACGCCATTTAGAATCAGAAAAAGTGAGAAATATTTTATTCCCAGAAATCAGCAGAAATCGACGTAGAAATAAAAATGATACGGTACCTCAACGAGCCGGTAAACTCCAATAAAAGAGTCCCTCACAACGACTATTGAACCTAGAGAAACATTATATCAAGAGTTGAAATTAGAATTAAAGAAAAATTCAGAAAAGAAAGCTAGGTTGTAATAAGTCATAGATTTGCTTAAAAATCAAAGATTTTGGAAGGGAAAAGCTAGTCTAGCGATGAATAATGCAAACGTTGGATTAGATCTCCGTAAGACAGCTGGGATTGACAGTAATGTAGTCAGTATTACCTCGTATTCTTTTTAATCATCAATGTCTCTTCTTATGGCAGGACACCGTTGTTACAGGGAACGTAATACTCTAACAGTACTCAACAATGCGTTTAAAGCAGCTTAACACCTTAATACCCATAGTTTCGTCCGTCTTCGTCGGCCGTTGTTGACTCTGCTAATTGCACTTGAGGAGCTTTTCCCCCCAAATTTAGCTCAAATGAAGCAAGTTTAGCTCATAAAGCGAACCAAAATGAAAACAGGGGCACAAAAGCACCAAACAAAGAGCATTCTAAAACTTATGACGACCTTTGCTCGTGTCCTTCCATCTTCGCCCTCTCTTGGCGCTGTGCGCTGCCAAAATGGAACCAAACCCGAATTTTGCCGGGAATTTCGCTTTTTTTTTTGCTTGGGATGCTACACCAGAGATAAACAACACAAATTCCTTTTCGCTTTCGTTCGCCGAAGCAAAAATAAGGTTGAAACAATAAAAGTAAAATAAAAACGGCTGCAGTCTTATTGGCAAGGGAAGAATCAAGGACGGCGACTTTCAATAAAAGTTTTGGAAGAGCAGCATTTGCTGTAGCAATTATACAATAATGCAGATGGATGTGGTTTTGCATAAAGTATGATCGGCGTGGGACTTCGGCCAAATGCTCCAGTCGCTGGCAGATACTGGCAATGCTGCTGTCATACATGTCTTTTCCATGAGAACCTTCTCTCATCCCCCACCCCCTACCACACCAGTATCTCTCCCTTTATTTTTTTGCATAATGCCGCAGAACTTTGTCGTCCGCCGTCCGAGGTTTGGGGGAATAAAACTTGCTTATTTTTGCAACCAATACTTTTAACCCCCTTCAGGACTGTCATGTGACGTCTTCCCTACCAAGAAAAACGCCTTCTAGCCCTCCAAGGGTTAGGTCTTAACAACTCACCCCAAAGTACTAATAACTGATGTATGAAATGGATTGTGCTTGGAAAAATGCAAGGGAATAAGAATTTTTGCTTAGCCACCAACACTGCACCGAAGCCCACAAACCACCCCTCGACTCCGCCTCCGGAGCGGAGCCTTTTCTGAGAAAATGTTAAAAATCTGTGCAAGAGAAATGGTGAGAAAGTAATCTTCTTTCGTTCGCCTCCTGAAGTTGAAACTTTGAAAATGCTGCTTTGAACAGGACTACAAAAAACTGTTAGAACATGTGTTCATGGGTTCCAAAGTTTGGCGTGAGATAAGGAGAGAAACTTGTTTCATTTTCTTCCCTGTTTTCTAATTGATTACGTGCCTTTGTTGCGCACCTGCTCATTTCCTAATTTTGTTTCTCGTTTCTTTCAATTTTTCTTTGGGTAAACTTTTACAAGAATTTTCTCAAAATCTGAAAATACTTAGAAAGATTTGTAAAAAAATGTAGAAAGATTTTGCGAAAGATTATTAGGAAGACTTGTACAAAGAAGACAAGTTTACCGGTGGAAGATAATGCCATCTATTGCTGCGAACCTATCCACGCTTGTGTTTAGGCTTCGAAGTGGATGAAATAAACTAACGAGTGACTTGGTATTTTTTCCCAATTTTATGAGAAAAAACAAGGGAAGTATTTCGATGGGCTACAACGCCAGCTAGAGTGATGATTGTTGGTATAACTGCGTTATGGTTTGGATAATATGAAGTTGGCAAAAGCTTGAATTTCTTTTATTTATAGTTTGTTTACGGATGTTTTTTAATGATGAAAAAATCCCCCGAAGTGAAATTACAGTTTTGCAAAATATTCCAGAAAAGTTTCGGGATATGGTGAACGCCGTCTTGCGTAAGGAGCATTTGCACAAGTGTGTGAGGTAGAAACGTTAGCAATTAAAAAGACTAATTTGTTATTTTTCCTAGAAAATATTATAGTGTAATTTGTATACAACGCCACCTAACATCAGGAACGTTAGTATTTCTGGGTTGGATGGGGTTGAGGATAACAAAAAAGTCAAAATAATACTAATGGTGAACTAAGATGCTGCGTGTTTTGATTGCCCATGGTATTGGGCCGTAAGCAAGATTGCTGCCGGCTTTCAGGTAGAAAAAAACGTCGGATAGTGGGAAGGTGGGGGGAGGGTGGTATCAGCGGGAAAGGTTCCAAAAGGTTGGGAGAAGGACAAGGTCAGTGCTTTTTTCTAAATTTTTCTCCCGGTCGTGATCTCGTTCGTCTTCAGTTAGGTAGATATTTTTTGTGGGGGATTGTTTCATTAGCAAGTTTGATTTCAGAAACGTTGCATGTGATGGGACTTGGCACGTGGCGTGACGCCACTGGGAGGGGGATTGTACGGTGTCTTTGCCTGGGATCTTTTACGATTCACTCTCTTTTTCGTCTATTTCCCGATAGCGACAGGACTAAAAGGTTTTATCGAATAGTGTTTGGCTTCTTACTGGCATTGTGTGTGCGTGTTCAACGTTATTTTTAACGTGAAAGGGAGGTGGGTGGGGGGATGGGGGGTGCGGGGAGGTCGGCGCCGAAAGAAAGGAAAGAAAGTTGTTAACGGTTTTCTTTCCTTTTTATGGGCTCATTTGCTCGTTGGGATTTTTGGAAGTTAATAAAGCGAGGGAAGATTTTTACTTCCGTTTTTATTTTTTTGTTTTGCTGTGAAGTTTTAGTTCTTGGACGAAGAAAGAATTTGCTTCAAGGAACAAAAAGGAAAGAAAAGGAGATTGCGAGCGGAACAATACTTAAAGGTTACTTATGGATATTGCACAGTACTGTACTGTACTAGAATGGGGTGTGGGTGGTGGTGGTGGTTCGAGGAGTTCGTTTTGGCAAGATATGCAGGAAGAATAGCAATGGCTTTAGGTTCATGGGTGTCGGCTTGCTGGCCGGGGGGCTCTTATGAGTACCGGAAGTCGTCCTTCACACAACAAGACGTTGTATTAGCTCATGCTGTGCGGTCGCCAACCAACGGCGGGAAAACGAGGCCAAGCGGGGTTTTGCTTGTCTAGCACACGACGAGTGTTGTTTTAGCAATAAAGATGTGGCGTTAGTTACCCTGCTCGAAACTCTTGCTCCTTTTCTTTGTCACTGCATTTTAAAGAAAATAAATACTTCGTCTGGGGGATGCAGAAAAAAAGCGTTGTTCGAAGCTGCTAGCTACACGAGTAGAATTACTTTCCGTTATTACAAGTTATGGCCCAGTGCTGCCAACTTGAGTGCTTGGAGAATATTTCTTGCGGTACAGTAGAACTCCAAAGAATTTAAGCCTAGTCATAGAAATTTCCATTCGTGTGAACGAAAATGTACCAGACATAAATAATAAATAAAATAAAGTCGTGAAGCAGTTTAGCTTTACTGGGGTGACGATAAGTTTTGTGCATCGCTCTGGACGGCCACGTGGCATAGAACATTCATTGTTGACAGCAATTAATGTCCACCGTAGCGGGATCTACGAACTGGCTAGGGATAATTCACTGTTGGTACAAAGCATTTTGGAGTTACCAATATGCGTGTTAACATTCAGTGTTGGTAACTATGGAAGTTCTCACATTAATTTCTTATGTAGCCTACTTATTAAAGCTTGAATTATATATATTATCATTAACGGTTCAACCAGCAGAAAAAATCAATTAAAATGGTTACTGCCAATACTACAATTCGGCTCCACTTGATATCTCGCATTTAGTTCCCTTTTTCAGGATTTTCAGTCCTGTTTTCAACTTTTCGTTATAGGAACTAGATTCGGTCCATATTATTTCATACAATATAGATGGAATCTAATTGTAGAGACTCGTTCACTTTTTTACGTATTCCTATGTGATTGCAACACAATTTATGGCTATACAAAGAATTATGGCAAATAGTTAACTAATTATTGGTACTTCGAAAGTTTAGTATGGTATAATACAAACAGTAGGAACGCTTTGATTTTGTTCGTGTACAGCACAACTCGGATGTAAGAGACTTATATAGATAGTCGTAGCTTGTTAGAATTGAAGAACTTTATATAAATAAAGAACCGAATGTGAGAGAAGTCCATAGGTTTCTCCTTTCTTAATGTTTCTTACATCTGGGTTCAACTGTAGCTAGAACGTCTTCAAAGCTCCGCAGTGAATTATTCACCTCTTTAAGGAATAGCTTAAACAGATGAATTCCGTCATGCTCAGTGTCCTAGTTTGCATTTCTGCATGCAAATCTGCAAAGTTCTCTCATTCCCTGACGCAAATCGAGAACCCACTTTGCCCTTCCGAAAACTCGTTACAGATCGTTTAAAAGAAACATTTGAAATTCTTTTCTACTGTTTGCTCTTCCCCTTGATAAATTTCCTCAACGGGTCAGCTGTTGTTTGTGGTTCTTCTCCCCGTTCTCTAAAAAGAATAAAAAAAGAAAGAATAATGATCACTTATTCCTCAGAAAACACACCAAAATGGGTACTAGGAACGCAGGAAACTTTTTCAACTGTGTTCTGGTGCCAGCTTGCGTGGGGAGTGCGTGGCAAATCAGTCTCGCGGCCCTGGTGCCTATTTCAGTAAAGGGGATTTTTTTTTCCTTTTTCTTCCTTACAAAAGCGGAAACGAAAAAAATGAATTCATTCAAACTGTCGGCACTTGTACTACGCGGGGAGCATAGTACCGGAACGGCGTGAACACCAACGAATCTATGAGGAGAAAAGGGAAGAGGAGTGCTCTTTTGGCACCCTGCCCCCATTTTAGGCAAGTTCGAGTGGTGTATTTCTATGTGTGTATCAAATAGTTTCTAATTCGAGAAATGTTATGCATTGTGACAGAGAGCAACACGGTTGTGACATTTTACACGTCGTGTAAAGTTAGCCCATGTCTGCTGAGGTGAAGAGGAGCCTCCTGTTAGCGGACCTATTTAGTGGGCGTAAACTGTAAAGGACGGCAAGGAATTTGAAAATGGGACAAGAAGAATGTGTTGTGGAGAGGGTTCGTCATGCGCGCAACTATAAATACCGCCAGGAGCGAAATTGACAAGCGAAAGTTTCGAGAGCCGGACGCATATTCGGGGGTAATTTCGGGGTGGGAGAAAGGGTGCAAAAGAAACGGGTGAGTGCTGGTACACAGTCGAGTACGTTGTTCGGTGGGCAGCAGCGAGCAATGTGTCGAGAGAATGCCAAATGGCACATGCCAACCTCTCCAGAAACCCAAATGGACGACACGCCCATCTTTCACTCGCAAACCGTGGTGGATCCCCCCCCCCCTTGAGGCCGACACCGAGCTTAAAACTCCATCAAGTACTTTGGAAAAAGATAAACAGAGTTGTAAAAGATCGCCGCCGACGCCGAGGTGGATATTGGCCAGTACCGCCTTGTTCCTGCTTGCCAAATGCGGCTCGGGGATGAAGTTCACATAATTCTTATGTTGTTGTTTTTTTATTTTCGGAGAGATTTTTTTTTATATTAAAGGGTGAGAATGGCCGAGCTTGTGTATTTGACGGACGCAGAGCAGTACCATATTACGTAAACTTCAGTGGGAGACTATGGGAAGGTTGTGGAATACTATAGAGCCCGGATGTAAGAGAATCTGCGTGTAAGGAGCAATACGCTGAAATTGTTTAGAAATCTCTGTACTGTAGAACTCCTACGTAAGAGGGATGGAATACAGAAGGGAAGTGTATGTTGAGCTATAGGTCGAACCCGGATTTGAGAGAAGTCCACTTGTAAGAGAGTTGTGTTCTGACTAGAAGGTGGAATATCCGTAAAGTCGCGCATAGACGTAAAATAGTTTGTATGTACTGGGTACCTCGCAAAAGAGACGTAAATGAACAAGGGAAATTATGCCATTGGCCGAGTCCGGTTGTAAGAGAAGCCTCATTTGTAGGAGAGTCATGTTGTGGGTCGTTTTGCAGTCCTTGAAAGAGAAACTCATATACATAAGACATAAATTAGCCATAATACATATCTTAGAATCGGACCCGGAGATAAGAGAGAACCCGCTTGTAAGGTAATTATACTCTCGTATCGTTCGCAATACTTTATAGTCAAACCCGGATGAAAGGGAAACCCGCTTGTAAAAGAGCTAGGATCCAGTATTGTTTCTAAAACGTCATGCATTAGTCGCAGGATGTAATGGTCAGGAAATTGAGTGGTTGTCATCAGGCCCGTAGCCAAGGATGGTTTAGGGGGGTTTAACCCCCCCCCCCGATTTTTGTTTTTGATTTTTGTCAGTTTTTTTATGGCGAACATAGATGAATGCGCAAATGTCCAAAACAATTGCATACCAAAACCCCCTCCGAAACTTTCATAACCCCTTCCGAACCAAAATCCTGGTTACGGCCCTGGTTGTCGTACGTAGGTGACTTGTGTTATCCAATTAAAACGGAGTTACAATCGAGCCCTTTTTTAAGAAAAAACTTACTTGTATGTGACTAATGCTCTGATATCGTTATCAATGTTATAGAAGGTGAAATCTTTAATCTATGAGACAGAAAGTAGCCAGCAAAACAAAAAATAAAACGCAACCCGGATGTAATAGATACGCTCAAGTATCGCGTTTGAAATTCTGCGACGTAGAGTGCATATGTATGAGACAGGAAACAGCCATTTTGTTTACTATTGAAATAATAAAAAGGACCAGCAGTGGGCAGATGCTCACGCTGGATAAAAAAAGCGAGGAAAACGCAGCCGAATTATCTATTTGCGAAACCGTCTTACAAGCGTTTCTCGCGAAAAACGTTTCTCGAGCAACGCTTGTAAGATGCTAAAGATCTCTACGATGAAACCCACTTGTATGAAACGAAATGGCAGGTTAAGTGTCCATGACACCCGAGTTTCTTTTACATGTGGGTCCAAGTAACGGTCTCTTACACGCGGCGTTGTCGCGCACCCTCCCTCCCTTTATTTAGGCTAAATCACAGTACGAGAACCGCTTGTAAAAGAATTCTACGTAAGAAGAATGCTTCTCGATTTGTTGCTAGAAATCATAGGAACCCAGAACAGGAAAAATATTTTTAAAAAATTCATTGAAGGGTGCCAGTATTATTGTCCGAGAATAATCTAGAAATAATCTGCTTTTTATGTATTTATTTCCTAATTTTCCCGATAGCGTGCAAGTAAGGCGCCGCACAAGGAACATGCACAACGATCAATCACTATATAATTTTTTTTGTCTTTTCGCCAGTAGAAATTATTAAAGAGCAATGAAGTTATGGGTGAAAGAAAAGGTTGATGCCATAGTTAGAGATCTATGGCAAACTTTTCCCTTGGGCGCTTTTTTAGCAAAGTGAGTTTTATAGGATCGTTAAAGAGATTTCTTTACCCTCCCTCGTGCCATCCTCACAAAAGTTTCTGGCCGGGCGCCCGAAAACTTGGCGGCCTTACGGCTTTTCGACTTCGGAGCCCTAGACAGAAAAGAAATTAGAAAACAACCGAGAAAATCCACTGCATTAGAACTCCCAAAGCTTTCCACCTAATCTTCTTACAAATGAGAAGCGAAAACGAAAAACTTTTTCTGGCAAAACAAAAGGAGAGAAAAAAAATAATTTGTTAAGTTGCTGGAATTGTCGTTTGCCAACGCCCTCTCGCGGCAGAAATTAGCAGAAAGTTAAGTCCGGGGAGGTTTTATCAACGGAAAAGGCTTTCCAAGGAAAAAAGAAAAGCTGGTGTACATTCTTGACGCTCACTCCATCAAGTTTACGGCGACAACCCGCTAAATAAAAAACGCCGTAGGGGGGCGAAGGGGGGAGAGAGGAGGGTGTGTAAGCCTGATGCTGTAGTCTGTGCCGCTTATCTCTTGTCCCTTGTCCGCCATTCCTTTTAGCACATGCTTTAGACCCTTCACTCTTAACAACAACACCCGTTTTACGATCGACTTGGTCCTTTAACTAGCTCTTTAATCTAATTTGCATGGCTCCTTCGTTCCCTTCAATTCCGTTCTGCAAGGCAAAGGAATATGATCACTCACGACACTCCCCACCCCCAAACTCCGTATGTTGTTCCATATCCGGGGCTCCCGAACTTTTGAACACGCTTGCCCATATGTCGCTCACGTGCCCCGTTTGCTCCCCTTTTGCATATTTTCCCTTCTTCCCACGACGCAGCCAAGGAAAAGAATGCCAAGTATTGTACTACAATCCGACCCTAGAATTACTACAAGGGAGTTTGGACTTAACGATTAGGGGCTTGTGATTACTTCATGGGTTTCAAATTACATTGAAAATTGACTTTTCTTTCATTTTTGAAACGGTAGCATAAATTACAATCAGATTTCATGAAAGATGCTATAAATGTACTTACAATAAACTGATATTAAAAATGGAATGAAAAATAGAAAGTATCGTAGCTGTTGGAATATATTGTCACGCCAGTTTTATCAATTGCTAAGTTTAAGTTTCGTTTTCCCCTCTCCCCTTTTTGTTTTTCCGTATGCTTGGTTTCTGGGCGAGTGAAAGTCACTTCTCCGGAATCAAGGAGACAACGTTGATTCCTATGTTTTGAGATATCATAAAAAAAGGGATAGTGAGGGAGGACGGGGGTCAAGGGGAAGAAGGGGGGTCTCTAGGATAAGTAGAGCAGGGCAGTCGGGGCTTGGGGGGCAAAAAGGAAACAGTCAAGAAAAAAGAGGATTGCAATGAGAAGAGGAGAGTTAGAGTTTGATGTTAATGTGTTAACCCCCATTTTACTTGGTGAATTCGTGAACACTTATGTAATACACACCAAGTTTTGTTTGTTTTAAACGGATGTCAATTTGTGGCACGACAATATGGGGTAACAGGAAACAGGAAAAGACGGAGGAATTTGAGAAAAACAAAATTGTAGCAGGCGTTACATTAACCTTTGTTCTAGACACAGTAACAAAGCAATGCGAAAGTAATAAAAAGTAGAGGAAGATCGAAATATTGCGTATCACTCCCAATAGCGAAAAGTCTACATTGCTCTTAAGAAATAAATATAGAATTGTGATGAAAAATTCCTACTTGATATTAAAGCTCATTCATTCCTTTATTGATATATTGTTTACAACTATGATACAATTTCAGTAAGAACTGTATTAATATTTTAGTATATTATTTAACTCCAATTAAATATTATAGTAATGGTATTATGTTATATAGTTGGTCTGAAAAAGCTTAGATATAGAAATGTTTTCCTCTACAATGGGTTGGTCGGCAGCATTAGACATTCACTTGTGTTATTCACTTCACACGAAAACATGACATTGACTCGTAATTTGGGTAGTTATACTTGAGCTCGATTTTCCCCCTAGATCATTTACGAGACAACTAGTACATTACTGACATACTCCATTTAGAAGAGATTATCGGGAAAAAAATATTCATTGTTAATATCAATGGAATGTTTTTAACCAATGTATTTCTGACAGCTTAGAGCGAGAGATTCAATGTTGACAACAGTGAATGTTCCACAGCCATGAACCAGCTCCAGAAGCGAAGGGAACATTCGTTGTTGCGCAAGCACAGCCTGGAGTTTTACTGTAAGTTTGAGTGCTGCTTGCGAAGCTCCTTTGCCACTTCTTGGAAATCTTAACAGTTGTGACAAGTTGCTGTCAAGTATTTCTTTTTATTTGATTTTCACCTTAGTGTTTCGCCTGTTGATTCTTTGTTCACTTTGCAGTATGCACTTTGGTTCATTATAAGTAGTTACATTTCCAACGTTTCAAGGAAAGAGAGTAACTTCACAGTTAAACTACAGTGAACGTCGTACAAAATATTCGCGAGCTGTATAAACGTGTCTTATCTTGACCAAAACGAAGTTTTCCTAATCTTTAGCTTTCCATAAAGCGATAAAAGCACTCGTAACTTGCTTTCTATCTAGAAGCGCCTTTACTCTCAATTGAACAACGATAGTAAAGTGCCCTGGTACTCAATCTATAATTTTTTTTTGCAAGAACGACTAAAGAAAGATCTTTGTCTTCTCCTCTTACCAGAATTAAATTAGCCTGTCGTTTCGGACGCAATTTGCAGAAAAAAGCCATGAAATGATACACAAAACTTGTATAATTAAACTCTCACGTGCTATTTATTAGGCAATGACTAGTGTAACGAGTAATGAGGAGTGTAGTGGCTAATGAGTAATGCAGCGATAGATGAATCAAGTTATAAATACTGCATTGTGTACAGTAATGAGTACTGGCAAGTGAAGTGGCCATTGTAGAACCCCAAGCCCAAAATAGAAGCATTGCATCTTTCTATTAATTTATTTTCATTCTTTTAGAAGTTTACATTCTTTTGTCGCGTGTATTGGACAAAGAACGAAGGAAACTTAAAAGAGAAAGAAGTTTGCATTGCTGCAAAGCTTGTCAACTATTCTTGTAATCACAGGAGCCTTTACTATCAACTCAACTACTCATCCTTTTTTTCACCTATTCTGACTCGTTTCTGGACTTGCCATAAGGGAACCATCTTTACAACGTTAGGATTTCCTTACTCGCCTCCAATTCGCGTAGCTCTAATATCAAGGACTCGCAGCAGCATTCCGCCTCGGATATTTCTTTGGTAGCGCCGAAGACGCCATCCCACTCTCTTGACTGGGGAAGATGCCCTCAGGCTATAGTAGGCCCACAGAGCTCCAGAGCTCTCTTGAGGCCCGGGGGGAGAGTCGTTAGGCTGGTGGGGCGTGTGATTGCATTGTTTTTGCATGGTCAACTTCCCTTCATCTCCCTTTATTTACCTGGAGATTCACTTTCCTTTGCTTTACCCTTTTTTTTCTTCCATTCCTTTTTGTTTTACCCTAACTGCTAATTTCTTTTTCTGCCTTTCAACTAAGATAACGCAGTCCCTGGTATAGAATACTGAAAGCACCGAACAGATTATTTCCCTTACCCGAACAAAGGGAATTATTTCCAGTTTAGGGATAGAATCGGTTTAAAATGAAGTCACCAGACTTGTCCTTACAAGAACCTGAAAAGATTTTCTCTACATTTGTTCCCTTTTTTTCCGTGGGAGGGAACTATTTGAATTCCAGACCGGTATGGCGACATATGGATACGCACCAGCTAAGCTTGAAATTCAAGTTACGAGACGTCTCCAAGAGGCTTTTGCATGTTAAATCCTCGCCCTAACTGTAGCTCCGAAACAGCCTCGCGCGTTTGTTTCAAAAAACCCCCTGTGGGGGGAATCGGGGAGTTTTAGGATTAGAGAACTTGAGCACTGCGTTTTTTCTTTCCTTTTCTTTCAAAAAGTTGGAAGTAAAATTATAAGACTCTTGTTAGATTCGGAATTCTTGTGTAGAACAGCGCTTTTTGGTTTTCATTTTTTTTCGTTTCCATTTTTTCCCTTTATTTTTCTAAAGAAAAAAATTATAAATATTGCAATACTCCTTGTTTTTTGGAATGGGATTGATTTGGGGAGGAACCCCAGGACGTTCATTTAAAGGCCGTTATCAAATTGAACGCGCTGCATTAAAGAAACGAAATATCACGCTTGCGAGTTTTTATGTGCACGGTTCATTAAACGCATTAAATTACTGTTATTATTTACTATTATCGATATGAAATTATTACTGCGTTTAATACACTGTATGAGGCGTAGTTAAAACAAAGACAAGGCTTGAAAAGAAAAAGGCAACGAAATATGATGATAATTAGACGGAACAATGGCAAGACTAGTATATGGAACGTGTAGGATCGATGGTTTGGTCTCGTGACCATTAGATAAGGTCGCTCGTTGTAAGAAAAGTACTAGTACAGTGCGTCACACCCTGTCGAAGTGTCTTCGGACGCGTAGGACTGACCTTATCGGCCTAGCGAAAGGTCAAGGCAAGCCGTCAGTGATGGATAACGTCCGCGGACAAGTATATTAAGTGAAGGGGAATATAAAACAAATGAAGCGCTCATAAAAATACGTGCCGGACCGCTTAATAGTTGGTCGTGCGTTGTTGATTTTTCGAGTTGAAACAAATGATCGCAATTAATTTTTTTTATCTATACTTAAACACTTAATTAAAACGTTACTTTAAATTTTAAAAAAATGACACTGATACTAAACAAAATGACACTAAAGTCGTAAAAAATTACACTGGAATCTGAAAAATTAACACCGAAATGAAAAAATAGCACTGGAATAAAGAATAAATAAAATCGCGTGGCTTAACATTGAAATGTTACGTTGTTATGTTGTAACGGCTAACCAAATTCAAAACTTGTTTCTGCTTAACTAACTGTAATAACTACGGTAAGTAATTGTAACAACTGTAAGTGTATTAAACTGTAGTAATTATAGGAGTTTTATCTCGTAGAACATTTTGGTAATCTTTCGATTACTTCACTTCACTTAAAATATTACTTTCTTAACAATACTTCGCGCGTAGGGCACAATTGTCTTAGGTTCTAGTGGATCTGTCAGTGTGATTGTAACTGATAAAGGTGGATTTTTTCTTATTTTACAGCAAAGGTGTCGGGTGGTAATTTTTGGTGAAAAGTAAACAACAGATGAGTTGAATTGAAGACTTGAACCTATTTTTTCTTTTTTTGGTATGAGGGTTGTAACAGCGCAGCGGCATTTGAGATGAAAGGAGCAAGAAAAAGATTTAATGGGCGGTGAAATGAGCATCCATTTCTGTGAAGAACGGTTGGGTACGTGACTCGAGTAAAGTTTGAGGTTTAACTTAAGCTTGTTTAACATTTGAATAATCGAGCTTTCGATTCCTCATCTCCTGTTCCATGAGAAGTACTTTACTGGCAATTCCTTCCAGAGCCCATGTTTCTTAAGAGAAATTTCGCTATTTTAACTGTTGACTGGCATTAAGCCTGCCTAGTGCACGCGGGGAAAGCGATTCTACGAATAATTGAAGAAGCAAGAAGTGAAGGAACAATTTAGTTAGGATGCTAGCACTTGTCTTGCATCGCGAACTCTGGCTCGCAATGTTCGCCACGTGTTAAGATTAGCTGCTTGGAAAGAAAAAAAGGGTTAACTGGGAAGACCGAAACAGTGTAAAGAGCAAGTGAGTCGTACGGACTTTTTAGTTAACATAATATATAGCGTGCCGGTACGTTGAGAATGGTTGTCGCAGCTGTGGCACCTGGTGAGAAAAGTACTCTTTATTCCTCCAACCTTGGAATGAAAGGTACTTTCAGGAATCCTTGTCTGCTAGATTACTGTTACGACACTGTTGCTTCGAAAATTGTCCGACATAAATTTTCGTTCTTTTTTGTTTGCCTTTTCCGTTCCTGAGCGGTTGCTATTCTATCAAGCTTTGCTGTGACTAGGCTTCTAAAAGCTGATTGGCAAAGTACCAGGAAAGCACCGACGCAAGAAAGAAGTGATGAAGATCGTGTATTACTTCGATTGCCCGCCGAACGAAGAAATAAAGTACAATACATGGTAAAGACGAGTGCACTCATCTTGATGTATTATTGCTCTGTCTCTTCGAAAGCAACACGGTAAATCTCAGTTTTGGGATCATTGGAAACGGAATATCTGTAAAAAAGTACAAATATCGTCCCAATAAATCGACAGAAGAAAACAGTCCTATTTTAACCACACGTCACTTGCATGGAAAAATCTACTCGTTTATAGCTCGCAATGCTCCAGTAGCTCCGTGATAGCAGCCTTCGTTGTTGATAATAATGAATATTCGTAGCAACTAAAAGCTCCCGGAGCTATCAAATATTTAATGTTACTGACAATGAGTCTTATTAACCATAACTTTTTAGAAACACTCATTGTTACTAACCGTGATTATCTTACAAATATATTCATTGTTACTAACTGGTTTCTTACAAACATATTCATTGTTGCGAAAGATGAGTTTTATCAAAAATATTTTTTCAATATTTTTTTAGATGATGATTTCTTACTAACTAGGATTTTTATAAACAGATTCATTGTTACTAATAAGAAAAGGAATTATAAAGATCTGACTCCTATCTAAGGTCAGGTTACATAACCTTGCTTGCCACAGGTGGTGTTAAAGGGCAATGGACACCAAAAACGCATATAGGTATTTTGATGCATTATTATAATATGCATTATTCTAAGAATAAAGAATTTTGTTTCGATTTTTTTCTGACCAGCCGTTCTGGAGATATTTATTTCCAAAGTTTTGGCCTTTTCCCGCCGTGAGAAGCGAGACGTCACAGACAGGAAAATTTGGACTTCATGGACAATGGTCACCAAAAAGGCAAATAGAGATTTTGATGGATTATTATAATAGACATTACTCTAAGGATATACAAGTTTGTTTCGATTTTTTTCTGACCCGCCGTTCTGGAGATATTTATTTCCAAAATTTGGGGATTTTCCCGCCCGTGAGAAGCGCGACGTCACGTACGGGGAAATTTGAATTTCAGATTTCTTGTTTCCTAAATGTCTTCTTTATTATTTCGCACATGAGAAAAATACATTTATATCCGGAAACTAAATTTTTCGCTCTTTTCATTAGATAAAGTTGTTTTTTGGTGTCCGTTGCCCTTTAAGGTCGGTGACGCTAGTTCGGGCAATATGGCCGGGTCTACACCTTACGGGTAGTGATTTAGCGTTGCATGGTGGATTTACTGAACTAATGTTAAATAAGTGTGAGAGTTGTTGCCTTTGTAATTGACCAAAGAAAATAACGTTCCATGTTCTACACTATAAGCTTTGCCTCAAAGGTAAGCCATGTAACTAAAATTTCTGCTTTTAGTAGATACTGCTAATAATACTGCAAGTATCAATACATTCAGAACATGTTGTTGAACGTACTATTAACCGCTTCTATCTTATGGAATGAAGCACTGGGGTCTGTGCTTTAAATTAGAACTTGAGCTAATAATGGATAAGTACCAATCCGTTAGAAAAACGAGTTGCGTGAGTCTTCCAATGCCAAGGGCGTTTTTTATGGCGTTTCGCAAACTGGACTAGCTGTCCTACTGTTACTAAGACCATTGTTAGTACTATCTAGT
This sequence comes from Triops cancriformis, assembly GCA_020615345.1. Classification (NCBI taxonomy): domain Eukaryota; kingdom Metazoa; phylum Arthropoda; class Branchiopoda; order Notostraca; family Triopsidae; genus Triops; species Triops cancriformis. The sequence continues at coordinate 9,229 of JAHZNP010000378.1, read as the reverse complement.
CTGAAACCATTAGGTTAATGACCTATTACCCTCTGGCATTGTTGATACTTCGCATGTTGCCCTTTTCATTGTTGCGGTCACTATTTTATTGCGTCTCGACACGCTCTTCGTCATTGTTCAGTATGTTTTACTGTTTTTCCTTTATGTCGGCCATAATTGAAACGTTAAAACTTTCGCCACTGCACGAGTTTCATTGTTAGGGTACCTGACCCCGTACAATAGCTGAAATCCCATTGTTAGTACTTCGTTTTCATGCTAAGCCGTCCTTTTTTTGCAGTAATATCATAAATCAACTTTTCAAAGTTTCCTCGCTTAGTCTGTTTGAGGTTAATTTAAGCGTAAATGTATTCTTAACAATGCTTTGGGCCAAATGATAAAAAAAATCCTAGTCTACTTTAATCCCTCCTTAAAGGTTTAATTTTTTTTTGTTTAACTTGAAATATTGCTATTTTCTCGACTTATTTACAGTTGTGTCATTCGTCAGTTGGTTCTTTTATTGTTGCACAATGCAAGAAATCCCAAATGTCATTCAACTCTATCATTCAAGAATTACCTTTCTCCATTCTTACTCCTTAACGTTGCAGATTGCGTATCAGTGACGTCATCATTCACCAGGTTGAAGTAAAAAGACCGGAGAAAGTACTTTTTCAAAGCTTTTTTTTTCAGATGTGATTTTTTGGTGAAGTGCTGGACAAAGATTGTTTCAACTTGGGACGGAAGTTGAAGACGTCAAGAATGGGGAAAGGAAATGGGAAAAAGGGTTTTAGGTGAGCTGGGTAGGCTGATATTACTGCGATAGGAATTGTGCAAGTTTGCCAATGTCTTTCAGGTGATGTTAGAGTACTAGTAAAAGCAGTCGACTGAGGAAGAAAAGGAACAAGGCCGGAAGGAAAGGGTAGTAAAAGCCCAACTTGGAGTGTACAGCAACAGTTTTTTTTTCCTTTGCGTCATCTTGGGCCTGTTATCTGAGAAGTGAGGAAGTGAATGAGTTGTTGAGAAAGGGCTGCTTTCGGTATAGAAAAAGAGCCCAAGGAGAGGAAAGAAATGAGTCTGGTTTGTCAAAATTGCTTTTTGTTGGCTAATGTTGGTTTTTGTTCTCTCGAGTTGCTGAAAACATGTCCTAGAGTCGAAAGTTATCTTTGAGGTTGCAGCAGCAATGTGGGGCCTCAAAGGGAAGAAGAAACATGGCAGCTTGTCAGGTGACTAGTTACCACACACTTGTTTGCCTTAATGGCCTACCTCTGCTCGACTTATTATCACCCACTGCAGTGTCACACGCGCAACAAAACTAGCTGGAAAAAAATAGTAAAAAAGGGAAGCGTCCAATACATTTAGGCGCAGTAATTTTGAGGTGAGATTTTTTTCTCCTAAAGTAGGTGTTTGTACGAAGGAAATGCTGTTTTTTTACAACTTAAGCAATGGAATTACAAAGAAACAGATTTTTTTCACCATCTTTACCTTTTTATGTGATATCCATATTCTTTTCAATTTCAGTGCTAGTTGATAAGGATAAGATTGATTTTTTATTACTTTGGACGAATGGAATGCTTTCGAGAAAAGCAATTCATACTTTCGAGAAATAGTTTTTTTATGTCAAAGGAATATCGTAGTCCTGTCGCTCAAGGGAAGACGCTGTGAGCGTGAGCCTAAATCTTCCCTTATCTTGCAACATGTGTTATGCATGGTTTTCTTCATTCTCCAAGGTGTTGGATGACTCGTCCTTGTATAAAGCAAAGAAATTGTGCTTTTTATATGCCGAATTCCCTACCAGGGACCATTTTCCGCTGTTTGTCCTGACGGAGTTCTTAGTACTCCCTTATACATTAAATCACCAGAGAAGAAGCCTCTCGGTTTAATATTTCTAGTGTCATCAGAAACTGAATGGAGTGGATCTATGTCCAACTACTATTTCGAAAGTTTGATTGTAGTATTTTTAAAAAAATATTTGGATTATCAATCTCCAATGCTGTTTGGGGCAGAAGAAAGTATTTTAGGCACATTTTTAGGTGTTTGCACGTATTCCTCTGCATTTCTAGGGATTTGCACGTATTTTTGCGCATTTCTAGTCATTTCTGCACCCTTTGAGCAATTTTCATGCATTATTTCTACTTTCAACAGTTTTTCTCTAGGTATCTTTATGTAATCAATGTATTTTTGCACAGCTCTATTGATTTCTGTCCATTTCCGCTAATAATACATATTTACATAGTTATACGCTTTTAAAAACATTCTGGGACTTTCTATGTATTTCTATGCGTTCGCGCGTTTTTCTTCAGATGTCTGCGTATTTCTGTGCAGTTTCGTATAATCCAGTAAACTTGACGCACATCCACATTTTGCGCACTCTTTAACAGTTGAGGTCTTTATGGATACTTCGTGTATTTCTGTTCATTTAGTGCATTTTTGTGCATATATCGCAATTCTCTGCAATTTACGCCATTCTGCACATTTCTTTGTAATCCTTCATGACTTGGCACATGTCTGTGCGGATTTTTGCTCTTCTGCAAAATTTTTTCGCTGTTCTCTGCACTTTACGCATTCTGCGTAGGTTTAAGCTTTCCCGTGTCCTGTACCTCTAAACACTTCCGTATGTCTCTTGTGTATGTCCACGTACTTTAGTCCATGATACCTTTAATCTTATTTTGCACATTTATGCGTGTTTTAGCAATTTTAAAGACGCTTAGCCATTTTGTTCATTCCACGTGGATATTGTTATGCAATTATATGTAGTTGAAGGCATTTGCTTACATGTCTGTTCAATTCTGCACAATTCAAGGCAATTCTGTGTATTATTACGCATTAATGCGCGACAGAGCAAGCATATTTCTATATAAATGAGGATGCATAATCTGTTGGCTGATACGTTCTTTGTGGGGTGAAAGTCTCGAAAGCTGCTCTGCCACATTTTGTGGTTCATAATGCACGATTTCAGTTACACTTGCTTTAACAGCACCATGGAATCTTCACAGTTTGCAAGGGTACTGCGTAATATATACAGTAATTCAACAGTGTACGACTAGAATTACATGCAGACTTGCACTCTGTCTCAGGAAGCTGGTTTACAACTAACTTCGTAGCTCAGCAACCTTTAACTCGCCGACTCCTTTACGTAACAACTTTGACCCCGAAACTTAACCAGGCATTTCCCTTCTCAAGATGCATTTCCCATTTTCTCCCTCTTTTTTTATTTTCCTCAATTTTTTCCTCTATTGAAACTGGGCCAAAAAAGTATCCTTTTTCCACGTCATTGTTCATTTAAGGTACTCGGAAGAAAAGCAACAGCCACGAAAAGAAAACCTTCCGAAAGGGGAGAAAGATGCCGCGAAAGAAAAGAAAAAAATGACGGCTTTGGGGGTCTCACTCTCCAAGTAACTCAACTAATGATGCCTATTTCCACTTCAATGACTCCTTATTATGCAAATTATCGCCCTTTGGGGTGGAAGTATAAACCCTGGGGTAAGAGAGACGGTTTGGCATCGTAATGACAAAACGGAAAAGCCATGAAAACTTACCTTTTTTTGCGGGGAACGAGAGGTTTGCTATCGCTAGAAACGACACTTTTAACTTTTTTTTCGCTTTTTATGGGGACATGTTGTTTCATAAAGCTCCCTCGCAGAGTTGGCAGGATAACATGGTGGAGATGTTGTACGGTATAAAATCCCCTTTCATGGATGTCATGTCCTTGCTCGCGTACTCGTTTGCTACTCGTTTGCATGAGCTTGCTCTATATATACATGATGGCGTAAGGTCATAGCCGCGGTTCGGGAATGATAATGTTTTATTTTTATATTTACTTTCATTTTTTTCGGTGAAGTGAAAATTCATTGTCTCGTTTGTCGTTCCTGTTTTAGGATATGTAGTGCCAGAATATTAATACTTCGTAAGTGGGAAAAGAGAAGAGTGCTTAGCGGTTTTTGTTCGGTTTTTATTATTTCTTGGAATTTTTACTGAATGAAAAAAAGGAGAAGTGAGAGGAGGGTTTAACATTTTAAGTGGCATTTGTTTTAAATTTATGGTACAATAAAATTGATTTTTAAAAATTAATTTTATCTAATTTTTTCGATTTTGTTTGCTAACCGTTAGTCATTTTCCCCCGTAATATCTACTATTTTTATTAGTACTTGCTCTATATTTTTTCCTGAATGGCACTATAATCTTAAAAAAGAAGTAAATCGATTATAGAGACGAAGCAGCATCGTATTTCACAGCTTTGGGCCAAAATGAGAAAAAAATCGCTTAAGTAGAAGGCTTAGGATTTAATTCTTCATTGTATATTTATGAAAGGTTTACTATAATACATTATTTAAATTGGAAGACGGATTTTTGCGGGTTAAAGCCTTTAAGAACTTGACAATCTCTTAATTGACTTAATGCTTAAGAAGATTAGATGATATTTTCAGAAAGTTGACGATGTTTTGTGCTAATGGATTTAACCAAGCTTGAAAGCTCAGATCTGTATTGGAACGGCGATTTACACTTTCCTAATTCGCTGTGTTATTACACGGAATGTGATCGATCGCCAAATTGAAGTAAATGAACTATGTAATTGAATTCCAAATTAAGATACTGTGAGAATTGAATATATCGATCGAAAGTTTGGGATTGAATTTTTAAATTATTCATTTAAAAAAAAGTTTCCTAGGAAATTTTTTTGAAGTAATGGCTCAGTTTAGCAACTGCATTAACTTCACGAAAAAGAATAATGGGAAATCTGGTGCGAATTACAGAAAAATCCCATATAATCACAAGAAACGTGGTAACAAAGTAATAAGTAACAAATAAAATTACTGCTAATGAAAGCAATTACTGAATGCTCTGGTGAAATGGGAAGGACTCATTACATTAATGCCTATTTAATATTAGTAAATATAGTAAATTATAATACTAAGTGTTTAAGTATATAAAAAATTATAAGCAACACAGGAAGTTCCTAAACTCATTCTAATACTTCGGCCAGTATTTTTGTCGGTCCGGGGAAATATTCCTACACACATTCCTGTTCGTCTCTATCAATTATCGTCTGACTTCGTAGAATGGAAATCAAAGCTGATCATTGTAATCATCACGAAGCAAATATGAACCATTTCCTCATCTTTTACTCTTGCAGTAGGTTTGTTGTTGATACGGGCACTTTTCCAACTTGATGGATTGATGACCTTCCGCCTACTGTGCGTCACCGGAAACTGGCTCGCTAGAGTAAGTAAGAATTCCACCAAAATCTCTGCTTCAATTCCGTTCGCTCGTTTCCTGATACGAGAACCTAGCGTTACATATTACTACCTCCCTCTTTTTCACAACATATTAGCCATACTTCAACACTAAGATAAAATTCTGTCAAAATTTCTTCCTCTGTGAGCGAAACCACGAAAATCGACATATCTGACTTTCTGCACAGATATTCTACATAAAACCCCATTGGAGGGCGGGGACGTGCAAAGTTGTCAACGGCTTTGACTGCAAAGGTTAAATGTAACCCCTGGTTCTCGGAACTGTTGTTGCTGAGACAACTCGCCCCCCCCAAAAAAACTTGCTAAGCTGTCCTCGGCAAATTTTCTCATTCCAAAGTTTCCAGCCAAGGAAAACCAGTAAAACTTTATAAAAATTTCTTTTCCCTGGTAGCTTTTTGGGGTTGTTGTTGCGAACGGAGACTACGAAATGAAAGCCAAGGGGCTACGGTTAGGAAAAATGGCCCCAGGCTATCTTTTCGACTTTGGTACGTGTGCCGATAGATATCGCTTCGCCTAAAACTTTTCCGTCTATGGGCTAGGAAGATGTTGTGAAGGAGAAATATAGCGCTGATTGCTTGCCGCTGTCCAAAATTCCCCAAGTGGTACTTGAGAAAGCTTCCACGACACCCTCTTTGCACTACCCCTCTTACCCCGCCATCTATAACCGTTTCTGCACACGCCCTTAGGGCTCCGGAGCCCATAAACGTCTTCCCTGAGTAGGACAATAAGGCGTCCGTTTGCTTCCCATCCTGAACCTTTTTTTAAGGGAAACTATGAAGATTGTAAGATACACGTATTGGAGTCGACGATGCGTAGTAATAAGAGCAAGGAGATTTCCCTTGTCAGTTTTGACGACTTTCGGGGTATAAGCTACCACCCCAAGCCGCCCAATCGGGCATCGCAACCTTTCCGAGTCGTAAAGACAAAAAGGGAGATAAAGAAGCTTGTAGAGGAAGTTATTGTAGGGGTTGAGTATCTTGTTAGTGACATTGGTTCATTTTTGCCTAAAATACGCACATCTCACAGTGCAGGACCGATAAAACAACAAAAAATCAGTTCAAAAGCGACGTAATAACGTGGGACAGTTGTATCGCACTTTGCTAGGGAGCGAGTCCCAAGTTTTTATGAGCACGAACAATTTCTACAGAAAGGGCGAAACAACGTGGGACAGTTGGATTATAGATCGCACGTAGCATGTCCCACCTTCTTATGATCAAAGGCCGGTCGATAATAAAGAATTCGAGAATAGCGGGCATAACAAAATAAGACAGTTCAGTCAACTTTGGCACGTAGTCTGTCGTTTGTTGTGATCACACGCGAAAAACTAAGAACAAAAATTCAAGAAAGCGGGCAAAACAAACTAAGACAGTTCTGGTGCTCTTCGTCACGTAGTCTGTCCCAGTTTGTTATGATCAGACATGGAAAACTCAAAACGAGCACAACAATTTGGGGCATTTGTTTCGCTTTTATATGTATTCAGCGTCGTGTGTCCTTCGGAACCACATTCGAGCTCGTAAAATTAAAGTCGCTCCAAATGGGGCTAAGTATCCTGCAATCTGGGGTATTACAATTCCCGCGTTTAGATCCCCAGTTTACAGTACCGATAACAAAAACTGTCCAATATTTGGGCATACAAGTCTGGGACAGCTACAATACATAATTCTGTGAATTTTATCTCACGTTTTTAACAGCAACAGAAAATTCTACAAAATGGGCATGACAACTTGGACAATAACATAGTAATTTTCGCATACTCTGTCCCAGATACTTATGATCTCGTACAAACACTGCTAATAAAGCTCTCCGAAAAGGCCGTTACAATCTGGGACAATCGCCATGCAATTCCTGTAGACAAGATTTCCAGCATTAAAACTTTACATAGCAAAAATATTTCGCAAAACTAACTGGGTATAAAAAACTGTGACATTCACAAGTCATACAGCCATATGCCTCGTATCCGTTTTATAACGCCGTTCGTACTTTGTACCTAAAGTACCCTTATTACTACATTATTACTGCCCATTGGATTAGTATGGCCTATAAGTCACGCTCCCCTATGGGAACTGTGATCGGTAAATACTGCAAAGAATTTGTTTGCAGTACCTTTATTGAGACTTAGGAACACAAACGCCATCTGTGAACCAGGCTGAAAGAACCAACACAAAGAGACTCGCTAATCAATGTCTACTAGCGCTAATGGCGTGTTTTACATATAATCTGGTAAAAAAAATCGTTTCAGGCAAAGGGTTGCGAAAGAACAGTTTGTTTGATAAGAAAACAGCGGGATAAAAGAAAAAAATAAGATTGGGGACCGGAAGAAAATGTTTTCGAGTTTTTGGGGGGTTGTAAAGCGTGAACTGGGTGATATGTGTTGGGAGCACATGTGTTGCTTGTCCGGCAAATAAGCCAGTGAAGGGGAAAGGAAAAGACGTTGGACGTGGGAACGCAGACAGTTGCCAAAGAAGCAAAAGGCAGGAAAAAAATGCTTCGAATAAAATGTTCCGAAAAATGCCTATTTCATGCCAGTTTCAATGCAGAGCCTTTTAAAAGCTTTGTTACGTCGCATTTTCCTTCCCGGTGTTTCTTTCTCTGTTTTTGTCTCCTCGTTCGGAACACTAATCCTGTTGGTGATATTGCTAGGAATTGCTAAAGAACCTTGTTAAGTAGCTGTAAAGCGCAAGAAGCGCCGAAACAGAAATAGAAAGACTAAAAACAGGAGCGACGCGGAATAAAGGGAACGGTAATGAGCGAGATGCGAAACTGACTGACGCCTTTACTTAGCACTTGTCAGTGGATGAAGCCTGACACTCGCCGTAGGCTCTAGTTAGTTAGTGCGCCGGCCAAGGGTTTTCGTTGCTCATTGTGAAAGCCGGACGAGCGTAACGTAACCCGGCCTGTACAATTTTCCACCGTTTGTCCCAGCAGTTGAAGAGGCTCGCAAGCTGTGGTCTCGGCAAACACTGCCGTAACTTCGGCATGACTTACCTTTGAAAACCCAACGGAAATCCAGAGCGAACGCGTAACGCAACAGTGAAAGGAAATCAATGCTCTGCGTCGTCATTAATGTCAACAAACTGCCCAGTAATTTCGTAATATGAAGGAGTTGTAGAAAAATCTAGCAACTTTGGAAATGACATACTTCATAGAAATTTGTTATGGGAAAATGATGTAGGAATTTAGTGTGGGTAAAAGGAGCTACTGTGGTTTTAGAAGTTCATTGTTGGAAACAAACAAAAATTGTTGTTGAAATTGTTGGGGAAGACAAGCAAATAACACGTAAGTTTTACAAAACTGAACATATGTACTGTACAATGAAAGGAATGAACTTAACGTGAAGTTTGCCGATGAGTTAAACAAAGAGAATAAAACAGTCAACAATCAAACTATTAAATAAAAAGAATGCATTGCAGAGGTTAAATATGCGTCCCAGTTCGGTATACCTATAGTTCGTTTTGCGAGATTTATTTGGGTGTATGGCAGGTTTTAGGTCACACAAAACTAGATCAGGGAATGTAAAAATTGTACTGCAACTGTCCAAGATTTTATTGCCCTCGTAGGAGAGATTGTTGCATTCTTGTCGGAAGCTAAACGCTAGAAGAATCTGGGACAGAGTCCGTGGAAACTACCGTGCAACTGTCCCAGGTTGTGACGTACACTTTAGATTTTCTCCTGTAGTAAAAAAGTGGGAAGAAGTGCACGCCATTACTTATTGTATATTTTATTGTATTACACGCATAGATTATTAGACGTCATTATACAGGGTGGCCCGAAAGTCCTATAACACCTGGGTTCTTTTGCCTGTAAAAAAAAGTTGCATGAAAAGAAAAATCAGTGACGCCTGTTTAACATTCAGGACTCATCCCGGCATGTGACCGGGATAGTTGCCACCTTGCGGACCCTTAGGGAACCGCAACAATGAAAAAAAAGTCAGACCACTTTCGCTTGCAATTCTCAGTTTATTCAGAAAAATCGTATTTTATTGGTCTAAAACATCAGTATGA
>JAHZNP010000377.1:27895-68228 GCA_020615345.1 Triops cancriformis | reverse complement strand
TATATAATGGCGAACATAGGAGAATACCCGAATGTCCAAAAAATTGCATAGTAAACCCCCCTCCGAAACTTCCAAAATCCTGGGTACGGCCCTGACTGCTATTCTTACTTTCAGTCGGCGCGAGCTAGGCTCATTGCCGTGTTTACTTCTATTATAATAACTTAACTAGTTAATCGCATTGTTACTAATTACTAGGTAACAATATTATAGTTTATAGTCGCTTGTTAACAATATTATACATTGTAATATATTTTAAATCATATTTAACAGTTTTTTTTATTAGTGAAAAAGGGATTCTTCAAATAGCAGTGGCTATGCGTACGAAACAATTGGAAGAGTTATTGATTTAGGTTATTGATTTCTTGACATTATTGATTTGTATCTAACTCGTTGTTACTGGTGTTTTGCTACTCTCCATTGTATGTAAAATGTATGTTTAGTCTTCAGTGTACTTCCGATCAGCAAAGTAATACCTACGTTTATTTTTATTACTATTTTCCACAAACTTATCGAAATCTTTGATCGGATTGAATTGAGATTTTTCCCGGTCCGTACCTATTTTTTTAAGTACTGCAGAATTTGGATAGATCGACTAAAATTGACGAATCATGGAAAGTGATTAAAAAATAAAAAATAAATAAAAAAGTGAGCAAAAAAGAGAAGCGGTGTATCGCGTTCTAAACGCCACCGGTAGATGGCAATAAAAGTACGTTCTTGACAGCTTACTTCACCATCCATCATTTTCAAACGACGCATGCTCTATTTACGCGCGAGCTTCGAAATTTCGTAGAGCTCTTGATTAGCATTTAAGCTTAACCGATAACTTTCCCAATTTGTCTTCTTCACCTGGGGTTAATTGAAAGCACCACAGATGGAGGATTACTGTCTATCGCAATAACTGTGTACCAAAGGTTCCTGGCGATACCCGGGCCTCTTTTTCTGTTGTTGACACGTTGCCCTGGGATGGAATAATTACACCCTAGCTTAAGGAAACGAACGCCGGGCTATTGTTGTCCTTCTGTACGGCAGTTGTGTCAGACTTTCCTGACTACCAGGTAAACAGTTGACGTACACAAAGAGTAAGAGACGCGGAATCACGTCCGCAGCCTGCCTATACCGTTTGGGACAGGTTGTTGTGAAGACCCGAACGAAGGAGGAGAAAAATGGGACCTGGCTATATTGTGTAGAAAGGAGTATTGTTGGCGGAAGGAAAAGTGAAACCTCTTGACAGGGGGGGCGTGAAAAGATCCTTTATAGCCCTCTCGCGTTTTCGTTCATCTTCACTTTCCTTTTTCTCCCCTTGCTTCATTTCGCTTGTCTTTTCTTACGGGTCTTCATGAGAGCAATCTCTGGCACTGCAGTTGCATGTTGCATCGCTGGTCCGTTCGGACGAAACTTGTTTTGCATTAGTATCTCAAGCGAGAGGAGCTCAAGTGGTCGCTTTCTCCCGCAATCGTTATTTTTTAAGTAGATTTCCTTATCCCGGAGTCGATAGTATGTCAGTTCGTGAAGGAAGTGCCGAGTCCCAAAGTTAAAGGGGTTGGTCATTGAACGCCTCTTGATTGGAATCTCTGGGACTAATCTCGCAGCCTACGATAAGAAAATTTCAGTAATAGAGTCACATTTCGTCCGCGACACTAGATCGTCGAATGCTTCAGATATTTACGGGAGAAAATTGTGACGGTGATTTTGTTTCTGTGCCGCTCAACGAACCCAACTACACGTGCCAGAGCTAGAATTACAGTGCCTTGTTTTTGGTGGAAATTTGCAATAGATTTAGAAAGATTGAAAAGCACGGAAGAGCGTCCGGGCAAAGGAAATGGGGCATCTGTATGTTTAATCTAGAACGGTTTTTGGAAAAGCAGAGTTTTGGCAGTCTTCACACGCCGGCGGGGCGTAACTTTTTGATTTGTTTAAAAAACACGGGAGTGGAGACTGCAAACGCGAGAAAAATAGAGAGGGGATTTGTACACCCGAAAATTCAGAGCATTTGTGAAAGCATACTACCGACAAAGGGCGGTGCATTGTTGTGCAGATAAAAGCTGTGACCTTTGGGGTGAGTGCATTTCCACCCGTTCTCGCCAAGCGCCCAGGAAACAGAAGCTTCGGAAAAGAGAAGCAAATAAATAGCGCAAGAAAAAATCGGGGAATAGGAAATGGTGAAACGCGTTTAGTTTTTCAAGCTGGGTCGGTGCGTAACGACTGCTCGGATTCAACTCGTTTCTGCTCCTCCAGTTTTATCGACTTCTCCAGGGGGTTGGGTTTTGCTCCCGACGGTGGTTAAGAGTTAATTTTCCAGTTAATTACGCGAGTCTTGGAGTGTGTGCTGTACAGCTTAGTGTGAGACATTTGGCTCGAGCGGCAGAACAGGTTGCGGAAGATGGTTTGGGGCACTCGGGGCAGCGAGTTCTCGGAACAGTGTTAGAAACGGGGAAAGGGACGCGGAGAGCAGAGAAAGACGCATTTAAAAGCAATGGAATCTGTGCGGAGGCGGAAAATCTCTGTCATCACTCAACCTCGTTCTATTATTTTGGTCCACCGGAGACGATTAAGTACACCGAGCAAGTGGCGCCCAGCGACCGCCAGCGTCAGTCACGTATTCAGGTAGTCAGTCACGGAAAAATATTTTTTTTTCAAAGAATTTATCGGTCGTGCGAGCGCGGATTGGAAGAAAGGGCAGATTTTCCGGCTCACGAAGCAAAACTCGCGCAAATACCTTAAGTCGCTCGTGTTTCGGTGTGGTTTTCAGTTATTCTAGCTTTTTGTACTGATCGAGTTTTCTGTTAACTTTGTGTTAGTTGTAGCTATTCTTGTGAGTTGTCTATCATATTGGTGTGTACTCGATAAAGTGATAGATTCTTCGTTTCCAAGCGGAAAAGTTTTGTTCAAATATCAATATTTTGAGCCGTAAAGGGGACAATTTAGATGCAAGGCGATTTGGACAAAAACTAGAACTGACTGAGCTGTGAGTATCTCGAAGCTTGAAACAGTGAAGGCATTAGCCAAGCCGAAAGTAATACGTGAGAGAATCGTAGACGATAATACGCCGAACAATCGGCGTGGTTCGTCTTAAAACTTAAAAAAAGTGAGAGAATCGTTAAAAAGACAGCAAAAAATCTATAACTGAAAAATAAATAACAATGAACACTGTGAAATAAACATTTGAAATTTATCTAATAATGTTATTTGGAATTATCTAAAAATACAAATCTGAAATATCTAATGAAAGAAATCTGAAATATATTTAATAATTTAAATCCGAATTACCCGATAATATAATTTGGAGAAACATCTGGTAGCGTAAATCTCACACATATGAGAAGTATTATAAATTCTGTTTTAATTCCTAATACGTCGTTGTAGTATGTAGAGTGAGGTTTCTTATTTTCTTTCTCGTATAATAAACGCCCCCAAATTTTATTAAAATGGTTCCTAAGTGTAGCACAAATTGTTGAGCACTGCGTTAAAAGGTTAGCCGCATGTCCTCTACAGTGATTTGACACTATTTTTTACTTATTATCTGGTTATTGATTATATTCTTATTACTGACTGACTATTCACCAGCTCTTTATTTCGAATTCCAGAAAAGGCGTTTATCGAAAAAAGGAAAATATTCATGTGACGTAAATGAAGTTAGAACAGTTCTTGTAATGATTGAGCTCACATCTGAATGTTCTCGTAGGAACATTTAAAGTCTGCCGTTAAAAGTGTCCATTAATAGAATAAGTCAACTGTATAGTTACCAAAGGCTATTTTTAGAATTATAATAAGCGACTTTTTTGCATGCAAACTGATGGGCTTTCCTCTAAAAAAAGAATGATAATAAAAATATTTAAAACATGATAAAATTATGCTCTTACGTATTGGTGTAACAGTTTAGACAAATCTTCATATAGACTAGTAACATAATCTTACAACTTTATAAAATAATTCCTCACTACAACGGAGTTTGTGAGCGAAAAAAGGGAAAGGAAAATGTGAGCGAAAAAAGTTGTACGATGTCTCTCCCTTCGTTTATTTTATGCTATGCAAACAAATCCTGACATGAGTTGGAGTTATTCTAAAGTGGAAACTTGATTGGTGCAATACAGGTAGAGGACGCATCGTGTGTCAAAGTCAAAGCGATTGCAAGTCATTTACGAGCTTTGTACACGCGGAGGATGTGTCCATATTCTCGACCTTCAAGCCCTGAAAAGAAATTCCTTTTGCGTGTTCACTTTCTCCGCTTTGTTCGGCCGCCTTTGTGATGCCACCGATCTGACGTCCTTTTTTTTCCTTCTTGGGTCAATTAATCTTTTCGTAGCCTGTTTAAAGCGCTCTCCCTTATCTCCCGTGTAGTCTAACGGTTATATTTGGTACAAAAGCGACGAAAGTAATTAAGGTTGCACTGATAACGTCGCTAACATCGGGAATGATAAGCCGTCGCTTTCGGGTGTTCTCGAGCCTTAATGCAACGTACATCAACGTTCTCAGCGCAAAAGTGGAGACAGTGACAGTGGAAGGCATTGTGTGCAGTTCTGTGTCACTCTCCTTGGATTTTTGATAATTTCGATAAGCAATCTCTTAAGAACGTTTTCAATAGTATGATGAAGTTGAGAACGGAAGGAACTGAGAAGTGAAGAGTAAAGGGTTTCAAGTTACGACTGATAAAGAAAGAATGAGTTATGTGATGAGATTGAGTCATGAGTTGCAATATTGATACCTAAAATAAATAACCTAGAAAAAAACTTAAGAATTGACTTCTTTCACGGAAAGGTCATAGTGGACTTCGGTGGGGGAGTGAGTAAATGTTTAAAAGGGCGTTTTGGGTGTGTGGGCAGTGAAAAGTGAGCGATCTGGACTTAAAAAAAATTATTGGGGACCTGTGGTGGATCGTTTATCTTGAAAAAATGGATTTTAAAATGTGGCTGCCCTTAATGGCTGGCACGCGGTCCAAGAAAGGCAAACACACTAAAAAGAATGGAAAGCCGCCAAGTAATCCGAGCTATCCCAACTATGGGTTGATTAACCCGTTAGCGAGCAAGAACCCCACGACGTACACTCCCGCGATTTACAACAAGCCACTTGACTTGAGCGGAATGCAACTCGAATTGAGACTTTATCGACGGTTCGGCTCCTTTGGCTGGTACCGGGAAGCCCTGAATATCGCCAAGTAAATTGACAAAAGTACTTGTAACGCTTGACGGCCCCCGTCTTTTCATGTCCATATTAGAGCATGGACAGCGGTCCCGATCAAAAGTTAGCGAGGACTTGAGAGATGAAGAGTGACATGGCAAGAAAGAATCCCAATTGAAAGACATTTTCGGGAGCCCTGTTGCTCCCTTGAAAGGCAATAAAATTCCCTTGAATACGTGAACGAGCGACTCGTGATTCAGCGAGAGTAATAGGGCTTTAACCATTGAGTAAAAGGTCGGAAATATTTAAAGAAATTTGGTTTTCTTTCCTAGAAATGCAGTTGAGGTGTTCTTGGAAATTACAAAGCTCTGACGCAAAATATAATAATCAATATAGATATTGTTGTTGATCATTCAAGTTTGGAATAATTTGCTCGAGATATTACGTTTGATTTTCTGAACCTGTGGAATAGAGAGTGATGAAGAAGAAATTAAACTAGAAATACTTGACTTGGTAAGTTAATGTGGGGTTAAAGTGTTGGTGATATCATAACGTTCGTTTTTTAACGTTAAGATCAAAGATTAGGATTAGGTGTATAAAAGCATTGAAAGACTGTGTCAGCTAAACACTTTTGGGGATAATGCAATGGTAGTAAATGCCATTGTCACTAATCTAAGCTGGAATTAAGCATTTAAACACTCTTGACAATGAAATGTACACGGAAAAGCTCCAGGTTAATTTTTCAGATTGCCAGGGAAGGCCAGTTCCAAGAAAAGCTGGCTTATTATTTAGAATAACATGTTAGTGTCATTTAGTAGAGTCATGGAACATGGTAGCCGAGAATAAATTCTTTAGCAGTAACTTTTTCGTTCCCAACTTTTCGAGCATCAATGTGTTACAGTCTTGGTGTTGTTTGTAGAAAAATTGAAGTTATTATACCGTATTATTTAGTAAACCTTCCATCCTGGGACAAGTCCAAGAGAGGAAGAACCAGAAAATGGGAGATAAATCTTCGTTTCGTGGGGTAAAATGTATTGAAAAAGGAAATAATAGAAAGCAAAAGGAAAGTGGAAGCTTTATGCAATATCATTTGGAGATAGCTTCAAGACATTTAAAGGAAAAAGAAAAAGCGTAGAGTCTAATTCAATTATATCTCTTGTATTTGAACAGAAGAATTATTCTCGAAGAAAATTTTTCTCAATAAATACATTTGCTTTCGGGTAGGATTTAGTCCATACCTTGTCATTTAGAGAGTACCTTTCTCAGATTTCTTCCACATTCTGAAATATGCACCCGTAATCTACTTATACCCTGAATGAAAATGTGTCGTTCAGGAAGCGTGAAAAACCTAGTACTACACACGATACTCAGCTAATGCTCAACGATGTAGTCCATGCCCCAAAAAGCTAAGTCCAAATCAATAAGATTAATGGGGTCTCTTTTCCATATCGATTGCAAACTGTTCGTGCCTTTTTTCTGATAGCTTTCGTAACTTCGGTCTCACATCATTAAGTTGACCGATTCACCGACCAAACCGCCCGCCACTTTCATGTCTGCATACTCTTCAAGACTTTTTTGTAATTTATTAATCTTCGCCCCCTGTCTGTTTATTATTATTTTAACTATGCGGCTGTAGAACGAAACGCAATGTAAAGGTTTTAGCTTGCCGAGTTCAACTAAAAGAATAACTCTAGTAAATCCAACTTTCACCCATAAAATCATTCACTTTATAAAATCGTATTGGACTTGTGTCTCTGAACGAAAGCTGATTGACTCATCTTACCGTGCTCAAAGCGAAGAAATGCCAAAGGAAAAATGAACCGAAAGCCGTTCGAAACGGAGAAAAGAAATGCACTGTGGTCACGGTGAATTGAATTGTATGCATCTGCAATTAGACAAGAATATCATTGGAGTATCTACTTTAGAAATTTACAATCAAACCCAACCACTCGTTACATGATTTCGCCCCAGTTCATCGTATTCCAATCGCCAGCAACCGCCAAACCCATTCAGTTCTCCAGGCCAAGTCCTTAAATCAATAAAATCAGTCAGAAACTCGTTCCTTCCCTGTCTTATCGGTACCCTGAATCCGAAAGCGCGCGAAAGTCAGCTAATTGTCGAGTTAACCCTTTTCTGAATTGTAGTCGACGCGGGATTTCACCTCGTCCCCCGCTTATTAGAGCCAGTAAAGGTCTGAGCGCCCGTTCAGGAGCTGGCCGACAGTTAATCAGCAATGTCGCACGTCGCGTAGGAAATGAGCTTTTCGCTAGTCAGTGCAGCTGGAGACGCAAGAGCCCAGCTAATCGAAAAGTCCTCCCGAGAAAATAATCTGCGATGTACTGGCAACCACTCACTTGACAAAGCGCCTTTGCCGGCTCCGCGTACTCTACCTCCCGGTCCTTTCCCCACTCATCTTCCTCTCCAAACCTTCTTGTCATCTTCCCTCTTCTAAGAAACAATTTAATAACTCCCCTCCCAGAAGTTAGCTAAAATCCATAGACCGGCGAGCTCCAGCTCCCCCCTCACCGACTTTACCGCCCCTCGTCAAAGGGGAAAAAGGTGAAAGGGGGAGGGCCGAGGGGTGTAAAAGAGTCATCATAAAGAGGAACGGCGCCGTCGCTATCGGGGATTCCCTCATGCCAGCAATGTTAGCAACAGAGGCGCCCTCCACCGCTTTAGACCCCGCCTCGCAGTCTGCCAGTACAACCGATCTATACGAGTCAGCGAGTCGTGTTTGCTGGCTTGGCTTTTTCCTTCTTTTAAGTGTCCTGTTTATTTATTACACCCTCCCTGAAACCGCCTCCCCCCAACCATCACCTTTTAACATGTGACTAGTTGCCGGTACTCGCAGCAATACTTATCTGGCGCGTTATCTACCTGCATTGTGGGGGGAAAAATTGTCGTGGATCAGAGTCTTTGCCCGTAGGGGGTGGCTTGGATTAACGTAGTGCGTGAAAATAGCTCAGGTGAAGTCGGGGTACCGGAAGACCGGACGACCGGAAGTTCAATGCCGTGAACCATGTGACCTCCCGCGACATCATGCTGTTTTCGGCCATGCTGCTCTGGGAAATATTGTCAGGTCGCAAACGCCGCGACAAGGAAAAGAAATTGCGTGCATTGGTAGCCCAACAAGCTCCTCCCTCTCCGCCTCAGGTGCCCTCCACCGGAGCCCCTACCCCGCCAGGTGTCATGACGTCCGCGATCGCCTTGATTCCCGGCGGCGGCGACGTCACGACGTCACCCAGTCACTGTAACGACGTTCGTTTCAGCCCCGAGCCGGAGGAAGTGCTGGGCGGCCGGGTCACCGTCGAAGTTGCTCCCGTGGCGCTATCTAGCGGCTTGGCCAGCAACCCCACGACCCAGCCCTCTTCCCCGGCCCGCACCCCGGGCTCCCCGCAGGTCTCCCGGGCCCCGGGGCCAGTCCCTTCTCCGCCGGTGACGCTGGCCTTGCCGCTTCATGGCGAATCGGCGCTGATTTCCGATTCCCATCAGCCCCAGGCCGCCCCTGTGTACAGTCATAATTCCCCGGCCCGAAACATCCCCCCGCCGCGCCGCCGTTCTTCCAGTTTGTTCCCCAGTTCCAATGCGTTCATTGGGCGGCGGAACCGCCGCCGGGCGGAGGAGCGGAGATCAGCGGCGTCGGCCGCCGCCACCGCCTCTTCAGCAACAGCGACGGCTCAACAACAGCACCAGCAATCTACAGCCGCTATGGTGGCCAATATCTTGGCGGCCAGGGAAAACAAAGGCACTAGGTTGGTTCATTTGCCGCCAGGGTTTTTTTACAAAGTCTTGTATCACCCTCATTTTACACTCTTTATCCCCCCCCCAAGCTAAAAGTTTTGCCTCGCTTGGGTAATGAAAGTTTGAGTAAAGCTCGAAAAGCTACTTGGGCTACTTTGCATAATGAGCCTGGCCCGGGGAGCGAAAAAGCAAGCGCTGCAAAAGCGATTTAGAGGGAACGAAGACGAAAGGCTGGAAAGCACGTACGAGAGAAAGTAATGCGCGGAGAGAGAGACAGAGAGAGAGAAAAAGGGGCAGAAATGGAGCGAGGGTAGAGCCCCAGCTGAACGCTGGACACGAAACCTTCGCTGTTTTCTGCAATCGATATCGCCATGGATACTTACTACAGGACTAATATGGCCCATGCCATCTGCCAAAAAGCCTAGCCTATTCTCCCTCTTGGGTCTCCCCCCACTTTCCCCGTAAGAACCGTAGCGTTTCATTCCAGCTCTCGTGTGGCAGATTGTTCGACAGCAAGGAAGATATTTGCTAGAGTACAGAGCCAGTACCGGGAAATGGTTTGCCTGGTTGCGTCGTCGTCAGTGGACTAATGAAGGTTCTCAGGGAAAACGGGAAGGACGCATTGTTTCCCTTGGAGAAATTGGGGAGAAACATACATTCTGCGTTATTGGCAGTACACAACCTCCCCATTAAGAGATTTCTAGGAAAGGATGGCGGGAGGGGCTTTAGGAAAGGATGGGGGGGAGGGGCTTTTGCCACGACTGTTAATCCGCATACGGGAGCGGAATCACTACAAGCAGAATTAGCGTTGGAGTGCCCTTATTCGCAACGATTGACTGAGGGTTGATGAATTTTGTTCACAATTTTGAAATCTGTCTTTGGTGTAAAAAATAAATCGTTATATTTTTTTTGTTTTAATAGCTTTGAGGTGGAAAATGGTGGACCAGGCCGAAGCCGAAGTCCATTGGCCCATACGGATGGCGCTGTTTCGCCATCCGGAGCTGCGTTGGTTTTGCAGAATATGCCCCAGAGAAGGGAATCCTTCCTTTACCGAGACTCGGAAAACGATTTGTCGCCGAAATCCATATCAAGAAACTCCTCCTTAGCTTCTGATGGGTAAGTCCTGATTTTTTTCTTTTCTTTTTTAATATTTTTTTTAATGCGCGCGTAGATGGCTAAATTAGAAAAGTGCGAAAAGTAAAGAAAAATGAAGTTAGAATTATAGAATTAGTCAGTGCTTGAAAATTACAGGTTACTGTAATGTGATATATTATTCTAGTGAATATAATATAAGATAATAATTAAGTTATGCAGCAAAAGTAATATTCGTAATTACTAAGCTCGTAGCTGATAGATTGTTTTATTACTTGCGCCGTTTAATCGAACCGTAACTTATTTTCCACGAAGTGTTATAACAAGGGAGTGTTCCTGTTAGCAGGGAGTGTTAGTACTATCTTTAAAACAGTTTAGAGAAGTTAAACTTCCCAGTTCCGTAGGCCCATAGGGTACAGTAGTTCAAACAGCGTTCATGAGATGGCGCTGATGTGCCTAACTCCCTGCTACAAGGGTAGTTTTCCGTGTATAGATTTTTAGCTTCAGCTAGAGCTAGAGCTGAAGAGGTACAACAATGATTATTAGGTTTAAGTATTGTGTTAACTCACGGAAATCATCAGATAGGATAACCATAAATTGAGATTTCTTTCAGTCAGCAGGATTAATTGGTAATCGTCTTAGTGGAGGAGTCATTTGGCGCCATTAGGGATTATTTCGATCGGAGTGGAGACACGGTTCCAATTCAGACATCTTAGGTTACGTTTCTTCATTAGGATACAAGGAAGGACAGTATATTGGACCCTGAGAAGCTTGTCAAAGCCTACGGAATACGGCTCGCGGAGTTGTGTCGAAATCGTTACATTTCTCGGCTGTTAACGGGAGAAAAGTGATATTGCCCCAAGGGGGTCAAGATTTCAGTCGCACCTGGAGAGGAAACAAAATCCCGTCGAGAAAGCTATGTATATTGCGCTTCCACTTGTTGTTTATGGAAGGGAGTCAGTTTTCGTTCGGGAAAAGTCATAGAGCATTGATTTGTTCTTGTGTACTTCCCTCTCTTGACAAATAGGGAAAATATAGCGCACGCGCCTAGAAAACTTCAGGCTACGCTTTCGTCCCACGTCGCACTCGGACTAGCGTAGAAATAAAGTTTCTAATCCGATTAGTCGAGCACTAGTTGTGCACGCACTCTCCGTACTCGGTTACTTATCGTTGAGTCGTCTTAGTAGTATGAATTTTAAGTCCCTCAGTTGTAACAGAATTGTTTAGTCAAAATAAAACTGAAGCTAGCTGCGGTAGATCGATCTCGATGTAAAAAAATGAAACATCCCAACACGTTCGTTAGACGAAAGGTAAATTTTTTGTTTTGTTTTTTTGTTTGGGCCTATCTCTACACAGCGCGTGTTGCAGGAAAAACGACAAGTCTGCGTTGTGTCAAAGCGCGCTGTACGCGCTTGCCGCAAGGTGGTGCGCAAGGTAACGAATAGAAATAAACCTTGCTCATTTTGACTGTAGGGCACAGAACAGCAACATTTCACCTTTAGAAAGCGCAATAAATAGCATCGTATGAGTAAAAAGCTATAAAGCGCTATTTATCGATTGGCGCACTTCCAACGCTGAAATTCTGCGCTCAAATCTCTAGAAATGGTACCTAATGGTCGTCCGTATCGGCAGATTGTCAGAAGGAATGATGCAAGAAGTCTTAGTCTAGCCTTAATTGTTTATTCCGAGAAAAAAGAGTCGTAGGATTCTGGCAATTACGACTTCGTTTTGACTAACGCGCTGAACTTTCAAGGACTCATTTGGAGGCCGTTTTTCAATGTAAGAATATCTTTTCTCCCCGTTGCCGACTTTGGTATTCGAAGAATGGCATCTTAACTTTGTATTTTCTTAATTAATGAGTGAAAACGTTTTTTTCTTTGAAGCTCTATCTTCCGAAACTGTCACAAAGTAGCTTATTAGAACGTAGGTCTATAGTAGGTAGTTTATTATTATTTTAGATTATTCATTGGATTTCGCCCTTACTTATTATATTTATCTATCGTATTATTATTATTATTATTATTATTATTATTTTTATTCTTATCATTTATTTCAAACCACAGCATACACACTGAAACTTTCACCAGGAACCGACCAGGTCCCCCAAGTTTTTTAATTGAGTACATAATTGATCCAGGCGTTCGTCGAAGTATGCGAGCTGTTTTATTATTTATTATTTCAAGAATTGACGTGAGCTTTCACATGCTGCCGTTTCATTGTATTTTTCTCCTCTGCACTTGCAATAATTTCAGTCGAGTGTGCCACAAATGTATGTTATTTATTATGTTAATCATTGCATTATTTATAAAATTACATATTATAATATTCCAGTTCCTGACGTGGGCTCATACCTATTGTCGTTTTTTTCCCGTTATAAATACATTTGAGGAGTAACACTTTCACGTATGATTTGTCTATTATATTGTTTATAAATTATGTATCCTATTATTTATTATATTATTTATTTAAATTTGTTCTTGATTTTTTATTTTAATTCAATTGTTTTTGTTCATTTATATTTTTATTTGTTTGTGTGTTTGTTGAATGAGACATCACGTGCTGTTTTCGAATCCTTGATTATCGGGAGAACAAGTGTAGCAACCAAAACTGTGCGTGGCATTTCTTCTCTCACATGTTTGGGAGAGTGAATAGACAAAACGTTGCGCTCGTGTCTCAGGGTCTCGCACCCTTTCTTGCGTCCCAGCTCTCATTTTCACATGACCTTTCATATGTTTTATTGCGTTGTTGTGCTACTACATCGCTGTGCTATCACGCGCTTATGGCCGGTGCGTAGTTTCCAGTCGTTTGTCGCGTGTCGGAGCCCTATTTTTCGTTTAGTGTGTTTTCTCTTTCCTCCAGTTGAATATCCCAAGATCTCGTTTCCTCATGACGTCACATGCCGCGCGACGTCAGCGTACCTTTAAATTGACAACATGTCCGAGTATTAAAAAAAAAAATCTTGGCACACATAGCCACGTTGACACGTTGAGACAGAGTTGACGTTTATCAGTCGAAAGACACAGTGCTTATCCGTGCCAAAACACGTCCTGATCCTAAAAACGCCCAACAGCTACCCTCAGGGTACATTCTCCCAATAAACCTAGATTCCCAGCTTTAGCCACGCTTCCGTGAGTGTCATGTGTTAGTTAATGGCTGCTGGGTGCAGGTGCAAAAAATATGACAAACAAAAGAAGAAAAAAAATCAATGCCGGGGTATAAATAAACAGGAAGAGAGTCAACAAACGTGACGGAGAGGGCGCTGGAAGTGGCAGACGGCAACAAGAATGCGTGTCGTCATCGGAACTCAAGCTTGGATAGGCTCCGCCTTCCTTCGGATGCTTTTGTCTTCTTTGTCCATTTTTCCTTGCAAGCATAACCACGAGAAATGAAGCGACTTTTGCATGTCAATCGATAAAAGTCGATGAGCAGTTTGTTGATAAGATTCTCCGAGAACCCCTTTAGCGTCGTGCTTAACATGTAGTGCGCTCAAGGAGGGGTAGACGGCGGGCGTGTTGGGCGGGAATGGGCGCTGCGAACAAAGAGAAAAGCCAGCGGGTGAAATAAGAATTCTTTTAATAAGTAAAGCAAAGCTAGGGGAGAGACTAGGCATGTTTTCCTTTGTTTTGAGGAGGATCCCTTGTTTGTATGCAAAGGTTGCGCTATACTTCACGTCTTCTTTCGTTCAATGATCATAAAAAGAAGGGAGACCGGGCCGAATCATTAGCGAAGGAGTAATTCTTGTCTCGCAGGGCCAATGCGGAAGCTACGACCACCTTAAAGGTCTAATGAGAGGGTGACGGGGAGAATATCGCCTTAACGAGCTTTTTCCCCTGTGCAGTTATTTATGATTTCCAAAATAGTTAAGGTGAGCAAAAGACTTTTAGTAGGAAAGATTTAAGGCTTCTTACTGTCATGGGAGCAGAAAACTTCAACAATTCTTTATATAATGGCTTTAAAAGCATTTCTGAACAAACGCTTACCGAAAATAGTTTGAGAAGCTCAATAGATGTCGCACTTCAGAGTTTCGACAGTGAACCTTGGACAGTACACTAAAAGTTTTACAACTCCTTTAGATTATTTAGAAATATCATCTATAAACATAATATATATTATATCTATAAACATCATATATAAATATCATCTATAACACCATCCGTACATATAATTCAAAAATTTCATTTATAAATTTTATTAAGAAATTATTGTTTCATAGTTATTGGTTCCATTTTTTTCGCGGCGAAAGCTCTTGAAACGGTCTTAAACGAAAAAAGCTCAAAGTACAGCGTTGTAGGTTGCAGAAATAATTGCTAGAAATGCGAGTTGTACGTTTGACGTCTTTAAACTTGTTTTTGCATTGAGTAGTAGGCTTCTCAAACAAGACTACATGCAAATGCGTACAATTTTATGGCTCTTTCTTCTTTAGGGAAGCAAAAAATTACTACGTTGCTGTACTAGTGAAGTATTAACCTACTTTTGTTCACAAGTTCTCCTCTCACAAAGCATTCTAATGCGTAATTACCTGTCGTTTGTTAGGGAAAGAAACTAATGGTGTTCGCGCTTATAAGGAAAAGCTTAAAACGTGAAACACGCAAGATTGAACCATCCTTTCCGCAAAAAAGCTAGTAATTATAGGTGTTCCGTGAACAATGCCAAATGTTAGATTTTTTTAAATCTCTAAGACTCGTCTTAATGAAAAGATTAGACAGTCGTGTAAGCTTTTTAATTCCAAACCTCATTATTCGATGCATCAAAACCCTTTGTGTAAATCTTTTTGACTTTGTAATCTTACTTATTACTCCTTCCTAGCTCTAGCCGAACTTTTCGTCGTCACAAATTTAGCTTCTGATTAGAAATAACTTTTTTCGTATCAAAAGCCTTAAAATTCATATTTTCTTGTCTTCCTTTCTTCCTGATTTGCTCCTTTAAATGCAGTTATTTTTTTCTATCCATTTGTTTTTTGTACAATTAAACTTACCTTTTCTTTTTTCCTTTCTTGTTTCTTTTCTTATTAAACTTAATTATAATAGCAACATTATACAATATATAATACCAATAGGTGTGTTACTTTTATTAAAATAATTATAATAGTATCAACGATTTTATTAAAACTAATATTCTGAAAACAGTTATTTTATTACTTAGGTAATAATAGTTGTAGTTATTGTAAACTTTTTAATTGTTATAGCAATTTTTATATTATATTCAGAGTGTTGTACTAATATTTTCTATTTCTTATTTTTTTAAAATTTAATTCAGCGTGAGCAAGGCTCTTTGCCTACCCTATTTCTTATTATTATTTGTAGCACTATTAATATTCCTTCATTTTTAATATGAATGTATTCGCCTTAAGTACGTTATTTTCCAAATTGCCTTCTTTGTTTATGAAGGAGCTTTGCTGAAATATAAGTTGCGAGAAAACACCCTTTGGTCTCATAACCTTCTTAACAAACTCTTCATAGTTCTTGAGAAGCGTTTCAAGGCCCTACACCCACTCTAATTAACAGGCGCTCCAACATTTTTAGCACTCGTCTCACGTTTTCTGGGACAGTCATTTGCTCGTGGCCCCAATCCCCGCTCGATTGCCTGTAAACTTCCTAAGACACTAACCTTCTCAACTTTTCGTATACTCAGCTGTTCAAATAGCCCCCGAAACTAACAAGAATTTCAGGTGACAGGTGTCGAGAGGATGTATCAGGCCTGCGTAGGATTTTGTGAGCATTAAACTAGTCTTAGTCCTAGACGCCTAAAAGTGAGTTGCTCGACACATTTTGTCATTCCCCCGTTCTCTCACCCTCTCAAGTACCGGCAGGCTAGCTTAGCATTGCGCCGAAACCCGATAAAAACCCCAATGACGAACGACTGGCAAGTTCCAGTACGTAGAAAGCCAATCGGATTTTCCGATTCAGTAACGCGTTGGCCACCAGGCGGTCCAGTACTCCTGTTCGGTACTTTTAAACTTTTGAGTCCAAAGGTTTAAGGGTCCATTACTGTCAAAGCACAGTTTTTTTTTTAAAAAAAAGGAAATAGAGTTGGTTACTCTTGTACCGACTTCCTTCCTAGGGAAGTTGGTATTCTTCACACTTTCGGTTGTGTTTTTCTCATGTGAAGTCGCCGTTGGGGCTGTTGTCTCCCTTTCTTCTGTGTTTCCCCCCGGAGTTATTAAAAGCCACACACCAACCAGCGCGGAGTCCGGGCCAAAAAAGAGCCGGAAACTTGTGTACGTACCACGTGACGTAGGCGAAGAGCTTGGGGGCTGGTTGGAGAAGATTCCCGCACTTGAGAGACTAGACGTGAGCCCAAAGTAAAAACAAGTTAGTGTAGGGGTGGGGAAAGAGCAACCGACCATTTTCTTTTATTTTTTTATTTTTCGCGAAGGGAGAAATTAACGCCTCGACCGGCTTATAGATTCTTGTCAAGTTTTCACTCGCACATCCATACTCCAAGCCCCCGCTTCTTCGGCCTGCCGGACGGGTCAAGTTGGGAAGTGAAGATAACAATCAAGAAGACTAAGTATGAAGGAGGGTTAGGGAAGGGCGAAGATTCTAGCAAAAGCTATTTTCATACTGTCTTTCGTGGGAGCCAGAGATCCATTTGATGGGAAAATATTTTTCCGGGAGAAAACGGGCCATTTTTCGCCGCCCTCCCACCCCTGGACGCACCCCTCCCTAGTAGTCACACATTCAGCGCCCTCTCCCTAGACTCTGGGTGGCGTTCTTCACTTTCTTCACTCTGCATTGATCCTCCGGCCTTACTCGCAGGACGCCGCGTTGGACCCGGGGCTCGCGTTCTTTGTTGTGCCAAGTTTGACGGGAGCTGAACACGAGTGAGAATTAGCAACGGGGAGGCGTTTAACATTATTTTTGTGGGCCAAATACATGAATCCCCTGCTGGGTGGGTGCAGATCTTTCACGTGGACTAAAGTGCAGTGTCATTGACGCCAGCAGTCGTTGTTCCTTGCGGAATTGGTGATGTTTGGGCGAATGATGAGGAGAGTACGGTTGAGGGGGCTTTAAGTGTGCCGTTTGAGGAGTTAAGTTGTATGGAGGTTGAGTTTGATGAAAAAGCGCCGTCAGTGGGGTGAAGGGGAGCGAAAGGGGGTGAAATTGAAGCAGAAAGATTGGTAACAGTGAGCGATGAATCGTCCGAGTGCGACAGATGAACTTGGCAGCAGTAGTAGCAGTTCTAATGCCAGCTTGATCATGGAACCATTAGGATTGAGCAAAGACCGGTTTCCGCGAACTTTGAGTACCAGTGTGTTGAGGATCAAGCACAGATCTTCCTTTTGGGAAAGGTTCTGGGAGCAACATAATCATAAAATACCGTAAGTTCACTTGTGACAGGAAACCTTAATTTCCTCAAGTCCGAAAGAGATTGTCTCGACAAAATGTGCCCCAAATGTCCAGTAAATTAATTTTTTGGGGGTCTTTCGGGCATTACTTGGTAGAATTAGGATAAGAATGATTATGGGTGTTTCGATTGGGACATTAGCATTGTTTTCTTGAAACTTCTTAGTGTTGACGTTACTGTTTATATGAAGTGGGACACTTTGTGTAAGAAATTTCCGGACATAATTTAGTAAGCTTGCCGCAAAGGGGCTAAAGATTATTAGATTTTTTTTGAGAAAAAATCGTTTAAATTAGAGGCGTAATCCGTGATGTATTGTAATAGTCCTTATGCTCTTATATGGTATTGTTATTGTAAGCTTCAAAAAGTTTAAGAACTGTATAAGTTGACCTTATAATTGCTATGAGTGGAAATAAAATTTTCGAAAACCAACTTAGAAAGTTACACGATTAGTTTCGTGTAAGTTTTGGTCACAACTATTAAGTACGTGTGAAATCGTGTAAACCGTATTTTTATTTTCGTGTTCTTCGATTTGTTAGTACAATTTAGTATTTTGGGCAACATCTTTCAACTTTCTCTTCAAGAGCTTAACACCTTATTTAGCTCTTTAAAGTTGCAAAAGCAACTGTTCCTATTGTCAGCCTAATTTAAGTTAACTTCGAGGTAAATCGTTGAATTTCAAGCTCACATCGCTAATTTCAAGTTCAGTTATTTAATTTCAAGGTGAACTATAGAAATTCAAGTTAAGTATAGCGTAGTCGCCCCAAATTTGAATATCCGAGCAATTGCTTGTTAAGGGTTAATTTCCGTTCCGGGTTAGACTATAGTTTTAGCGGACCAAATTTGTCTTGAAATTTAAAGGGCAAAATCCGTGAAACTGCAACATGTGGACTCTTTGATCCTGACCCAAAAAGTGCACTGGGTCGTGAAAACGCGCTAGAATGAAGAACGATAGGTTCTGGCAAGCGTGTAATGGGAATTCAAGATTGACTAACAAGTTTTGTCCCCTTTTTTTCTTTTGTTTTCTTTAGGCATGGAGATGATTTAATTGTGACACCTTTCGCTCAAATCCTTGCTAGTCTACGCAGCGTGCGAAATAATTACATAAGTCTAACGAGCATCCCAGCCAACAGGTAAGCGAAAATGCAAAAATCTTGTATATATGAACCAGGGACCTTTACGAAAGGAATCGTAATTGAATTGAAAGTCAGGTCCTAATTTCCGCTATGCTGAATTCCATGGGAAACAGGCAGTGAAGGCCTCCCAGAAAACTAATTGGAGGGGAACTAGTAGCGACAGGCTAGTTTACATATTAACTGAAAGTTGGGAAGGCCTGTGAGATTTTTCACTCAAGTTTTCGCCTGAAACGCGACTATATCAGATCTTAACAAGGGAAGAAGGTTTCTTCGGCTTTTTTTCTTTTCTAATTCCGTTTCGGTTCGAGACGTGCTTTACATGACAATGAGTTTTCGCGGGAAGATTTCGTATTGTAATGATTTCCAACGGCCTGCCAACGAGCTGGCTAGCACTCTTAGAGTAGGAGTAATAGTATTCTTAAAAATCCGAAGCCGTTTTAAGCTTTTCGTGGACGTGTATCGTTCTTTAGTACGAAAGGTTCCGTTAAGGGAAATCATGTTGAAATATTTGTTTGTCTCCCTGATTCGGCGAGTGGCAACAGTTTTTGGGATCGATCCAGATTGGGCCCAGCCCAGTCGAAGCTGTGGCTGGCTCGCAGAGAGATTGCATTTATTTATTTATGTGTATTTGTTTGTTTTTCTTTTTGGGCGCTGATTAGGTCACGTCGGTCTTCGCAAGCGGCTGGCGGATCCACGCCTCAACCCAGGAATCTTACATTTGGAGGTAAATTTAGATATCTTTGAGTACGGCTACAAGTTGTGCATGGAGAGTTGAGAACCGCGAGTTATGTTTGCGTATGGAGGGATGGAAACTTTCTTTTAGCTCCTTGGGATTAAAAAAGAGGTTTAAGGATTGCGGGAGGATATTTAGATGGGGACAGAAACCTTAAGAAGGCTTAGAGTCTCATCGTCCGCCAATAATTGAAGCTTTCAAGCTGCGGAATTCGGAGTTATTTTAAGGACGTGCAATAAGGATTAATTTAAAGGGAATTATTGGGCTGCGTCCAGGCGATGAAAAGATGAAATGCGGGAGACGTGTGGTGTTAAGGGATATTTGTTTAATTATCGTATATTCGTAAGAAAGATGGTAATACCATACAATCCGATTGAAAGAATGGTTGACTAGTGAAGTGACGCGTAATCAGCGTCTTTTTTATAAGGGGTGAAGGGTGAGATGAAGGGTTCAGCCGCGAAGTACGTCGGGAACTCACGGTTCCTGTATCAATCGATAAATCTGCGTGTATGCAAGTTTTTGTTTAGGTTCATTGAGTAGTTGGTAGATCAAGTTTCTCTTGTTTCTAAAGAGATCGAAGTTCAGGTATGCGGGAAGCTAAAGTAGCCAGGTTTGTAATACAATCCGAACGGTGGTCAAAGGTTTTCCTTTTGGTGTAATTTGTAAAATATTTTAGAGCCAAACCCGAAAAGTATTTACACTGAACACTTTTTTTAGGTTTTCGTACAGTGTAGTACTTCTTTCAGTAATATCGTGATTTCTTTTAGACATTTGTCTTCCTTTGACATACGATACGGAGCAATTTTTGGCTAATTTTTTTCCCCTTCCTTCACAATGACTGCTTTTTTAAACTTAGTTTTCGTAGCGTTAAGTTTTCTAAATCTCTGTACATTTTTACTTTTTAAAAGATTATTTCGAAAACATTTCTACCGTATGTTCCTTAATTTAGTTTTGGTATTTCTTATTTTTCTTTAAACGTTTTTTCTGAATTCAACATTTTTTATAAACGTCTATCTTCTATAACTGTTTAGTTTTTCTAAATTTAAAATTTTCAGAATTTGTTTTCCAATCTTTTTTTCAGCTTCTGTGTTTTTAATTACCAAGTTTCAAATTTTTTATTCTGTTTCTAATTTCTAATTCTGTTTCTATTTTTTTTTCAAAGTTTGTACTATTTATATGTTCAAATGAAACGATTTGAACGTATAAAAGCTTCTGAAGCTGAAAGGGGAGAATTAAACTGCGCTCCGAGGAAAGCGGCCATTCGTTTGTTCGCATTGAACTCCCCTTGAATAGGAAATAATTTTTCTGACGTTAGCTAAAGGTCTTGTAGCTCTTCTCCGAAGAAACGTCGGAAATTGCACATGTTCGGCCTTCCTTCCTCTTCTGCGTATCATAGCAAAAATTGGAAGAATTTCAGAGTTGAACAGATAAACAAGTGGAACACTCGCCAACCTCTTTGAACTCCAGCGTGGCATTTCGTTTAACGTATAAATATATTTTCTAATGTATTGTAGTTCCGTACTATGTTTTCCTGTTCGCTGTTTGTGTGCTGTAACAAGAATCGCAAATGTAAGGAAGAAATTATTTACAGATCTTGTACCTATTTTGAACGATGACTCATGATTGACCAGACCTATTACTGTAAACAAAAAACCTTGAGAAGATTGTACCCTTTTGAAGTTAAAAAATAATAGCGGCGATCATAAAACGAGCCAAAACAGCTAAAATTTAGGTTTCTTATTGAGATTGACTCCTTATCGCCATCTGCAAAGGCTTAGCTACACTATATTCAACATTCCCCACACGGGAAAAGATCTTATCGATTTTTCGCAGTTCGCCGTTACAGTGTGATTTCAATCTTAAGACAACCAATTTTTCTCCTCCACATGGAACGAAATAGAGGTGATTTTAGACGTTTATTTCTTGTAAACAGTCAAATGGAAATTGCTAATATATTCTTCTGCTTTGCTTAAAACATTCGGCCCGAAATTTTTCGGGAAACTAATGCAATAGAACGCTATGTGCCTAATCATAGTAGATACATAAGAATAAAAATTATTTTCCCCATTTCTGGGAAGAGCTGTTTACATAGCTTCTTGTCATTTTTTGATGGAAAGTATACTGTGCTGAGTGCCTGAGGCACGGCCCCTCAATTCCTTCAGCAATAAACTGACTAGTCAGGAACGCTGGCGTGTATTTCTTAAGACAGCAAACTGAATGTGGAGGAGAGAATTTTTAGACAACGGAAGGAAAAAGAAGGGGGAAGTCGGAGGTGGGATGGGAGGTTCAGACCGGTAGTGTAAGAAAAATAAGCACAAGATTGAAATATTCCGCGTCTTAGGCTCGTCAATCTTCCTTTCTTCCCTCGCAAGCTTTTCCTTTGTAAAAGACGCACGTGGGAAATGCTGAAAGATGGCTGTAACTTGTTGCCACGTGTTCCCTTTCTGAGGACGACAAGCACCCCCTGTCGAACACAACAAAAAGGGCGCGCGGAGCGGCTGCACGTGGTTGACATGCTCGGCACTAGAGTGCGCTTTCATCAATTCTCTTCGTAGAGGTCCTAGGAAGCAATATTTCTTCTGTGTGAAAGATGGAGAAGAGAAAACCTGGCTAGAGATAAATTAAGACTTTTGCTCGGCTGTAGCTTTATTGATCTTTTGCTTAGCGGTAAGCATCTCATCTATTCCTTTCACACGTTCTTTCTTTACCTTTTCTTGAATAAACCTACTTTGGAGCTCCCCAGACCTTAGGGAGAAATCTCTCAAAGAATGAGGAAGACCTTTGCCTAATGGTCTTTGCTCTTGTTGGCTATTTTAGATGATGCGTACATGCGATTGGCCATGGAAACGTTGGAAGAGTTGGATTGGTGTTTGGATCAGCTGGAAACGATACAAACCCATCGATCTGTTAGCGATATGGCGTCCAGTAAGGTAAGTTAATGAGTCTTGAAACTGTCTAAGCCCAAAAAGCTGAAAGTTTTGACCACATGGATGTCCGAAAGACCCAAATTAACTCCTTCAATCGGTCAAGCACCTATAAAAGGACTATTTTTAGCGAAAATCGGGTCAGACGTAGTAAAAATAGCCGACTCGGTCAATGATTTGGTCAGGGACTGGCTTTTTGTTAGACTCGGCCCCACTTTGAGCATCTCCGGATACTTTGGGTAAGGTATTCGAGATTGGGTTTTCCAGAGTTATTTTGGCGAAGGGGGAAGTTCAAAAGTAAACTTCATCAAAGCAATGCTATTTAAGAACGGGAGAGCAGAAACGTTTACACAAACTTGGATGAAATTCCCAAGCGAAACTTTCTTTTCCTTTTTATATCAATTCGGTTGCTTTGCAATTTTATAACTGTGGCTTGTATCGATGCAATTGCGACTTAAAGCCTTATTTTTTAAATTGGCGAAGGACAAGGCAGCGGAGGAATGTGAAATTATTTAGAGTAAAGACACAGCGATAAGATATTTGGGTTAGAAAATCGCTCTGTAGGGGGTGCGTGTGATCACGTGAACAGTCATTCAGGAAGCCTTCGAATCCTTAGAAACTGAAGCTCCATTCGAATTTCGTTCGTGCTCACTGATCATGATTTGACCTACTGGAAACCGCCTACGCAGCAGTGTTTTATTTTGGAGACAGATGTATACTTTAGTTTCCAGGAAGCTTTTTTTCAAGATTGGTAGTGTGTGTACAGTGAAGACCACTTGCGAGCTCTAATTATGTAAACATTTCCATTATATGGAGCCGCTGCGTGTCAAAGCTAGCTTGGAGTTTCGCTCCGTTGAGTCTTGAAAACGGAATTTCCTAATGTTTTCGAGTGATTCCTTTTCGTTGTCTTTAGACGCTCATTGTAGCGCTAATTTTGGAATGTACAAAGGGACCGCTGTTTTTTTCGGCGTACGTTTTGCACTTATTCTGACGAGGCTTGTGAAAGCTTTAATTTGTATTATACCGTATTTGAAAGTGATAAACAAAATCACTCAAAGTGTGTATATTTTGTAAGAGTTCCGGTACAGGCAACCTGTATACAGAATATCGACGAGACTCTAAAGAAATAAATTGACTCTCAAGATGTACTTCTGCAGAATTATATTTTTCTAATTAAAAAATACAATGTTGGTACTAACTAAAAAAGCTTCAGTGTTTGAACATTATTCATGGGAATCCGACATAGACCGTAAGAATCCCGGACAGTGAGGTATATGGCGGTGTAACTAATGTGATAGCTGTTCCAACTTGGTTGAGGTTTTTGTTATGATACTGGACTGGAAACAGAATCTGAAAGATGGTCCAGGAATGCTTATAACCTTTAAAAAAATGACTATGGGTCAGGAAGATCGTCCAGGTCATCCAGTACAATTGCTAGTACGCGCCGAGCTCACAAGAATCATAAAAAGCGAGGGAGGTTTTTCTGGAATTGAGCTGCTTTTGTAGATCAATGGAGGAAGTTGTTTATAAAAACAAGCAATGCCGCGTCCCAAAAGCGGAACCCATCATAAACTTTGCAAGTTTCCTTGTCTCGAGGTAGTAAAAAATTCATTCCCCTTTCGAGTTCGTTTTATCCTAGGAGTACGAAGAAAAAGAAAAGTTTCTGGTTCAGCCGAACCGAATAATGGGACGCCCACGTTGACATTAAAAAAACAAAATAGTTGAAAATGTAACTTGTGTAAGGTAGAAGTGTGCTTAAGGTTTTGTAGTACTCGAAAGAAATCGCTGCAGTAATTTCTATAAGGTAATTGTAAGCAATGATTACTGAACTATATTTTACAATGTCGGAAATAAAACGTGTGTAAGTTAAAGTGTGCTTAAGAGCTTCAAGAAAGCTACACTGTAAAAAAATTGTAAATTTACAATTGCAGCAAAATTATACAAGGACTTCACTGTAAAAATACTTACAAAACTGATTTTTTACCACGAATTTGTTGTACAAAAACATTTTTACAGTAAACTTAAAGTATTTTTACAGTAAAGTCCTTATAGAATTTTGCTGCAATTGTAAATTTACAATTTTTTTACAGTGTAGTACCAAAAAGAAATTGCTGCAAAGTTTTTTCAAAGTAATTTTTAGCTGTGTTTTGTTTGCTAGATGCTAGTGAACAATACTTAACAGTGTTGGAAATAAAACTTTATAAGTTAAAGTATGCTTGAGAGCTGCAGGAATGCCAATATTCAAAAGAAATTGCTGCAGAAAAGCCAGTATTCAAAAGAAATTGCTGCAGAAATTTTTAGTTAGTTTTAGCAGTGTTGTTCACGAACTATCAGTACACAGTGTTTAGCAGTGTTGGAAATAAAACTTCCTTCAGTTTAACTTTTTTTCATTTATTTGTTGAAGGGGTTTAGGAAAGGTAGTAGTGGAAACAAATTTCTGTAGCGTGTGCTAAGCAATATTTACTGCGCGTTGCAAAACTGAACAGTGAACAATGCGTAAACATTAGCTTCACTTTCCTGAAAAAAGTACTCAGCTACATCTTAACGCTAATTACTCGGTCACCGGTAAGTACTGTGTGTACTATACTGTAGTGAGCACAGTTACTTTCCGCGTCAATTTGGTACAAAGTAAACTTGCCTTAATTTCACATGGCCTTTCACTCTGTCATGTAAATTCTGAGCTAATTACATTAATATTGAATTCAACCTGGCTTCCGTAGGTTTAATTACTTTCTCGCAGTTCGCGTATTTTAGTCGTCCTGTCGTACCTTGTGCTGCAATTACATCTATCAGGGGTCAGAGTAGTCGAAAATCGATAAAGTACACAGTCTCTTCCTGTCTTTAGTGCAAATTCCGCGTTTTTCGAAGCAAAACTTGTTGAGGAAGGTCGCGGAGCTTTGGGGCGTCGGAAGCGAGGGATGGGAATTTTCGGTCCAGTACTTTCAGTCGGCAAAGTTCGGAGGTCGATAGATAGTCCTATAGTTTCCTCCCCACAAAACCGCACTTTCCTGTCCTGTCCGCTCTCTCCTGTCAAAAAGCAGAAGAAATTGCGTCGCGATGACGTCAGTAGGGGCGCCTTACGGGGCGTAGATTGACGTCATCCTCTCGAGCAAGCCCCTTCACCCCTCCTTACGCCTCTTTTGAAGTAGACTGGAGTAGCATGCTTTTTTTTATTTCCCGTATTGATATTTTAAACTCGCATCATTTGCAGTTTTTTACAGTTCTCGGGCTCAGTTTTCCTCCTGAGTTGAAATACTTGAAATCTAATTAAAACGTTGCGTTTCTGCTTGAGTTACAAGTGTTTGCGTTTTAGGTCTTTTTAGGTTGTTTTAAGTCTTTTAGGTTGTTTGATAAGAAGCAGACAAAAGTTTGTGCTTAGGGATAGAACATTCGGACCGAGACACCGTAGAAACAAACCAAAGGCGAGTATGGAACGAATCTGTGTCCGAAGAATGTTAAATTATTGTACGGTAGTAATCAATTAATGGAAAGGACGTTTTGTTGGCACGTGTCCGTCTTTGAGTGCGTATAAATCATTCCGCTCGAATCTCTGAAAATAAGTGTAAATAAAAAAAAAGATTCTTTGCAGCTGATGACAAGATTAGATTGTGAGTTTTTTCAATAGCAGTTATGGCTTTTTTTAAATCACCTAATTAGTTCGGGGAACCTGTGCAATCCAAAGAGTTTGAAGGTTATCGAAGCCGTAATGCCTTTTCTTAGGCGGCTGCAAAAGAAGGAGCCAACGGAATTCCCATTTAATGCTGTAGGCGGACGTTCGGTAAATGATCAATGCAACATTCATTCCCAATGACACTTGCCGTCCAAGCGAAATAATTAGCTACCATTTTTTACTGCTTTCTGAAGAAACGCTATCACTTTTCGTGTGACAAGTTTAAATTTAGGCGCAAAAAAGACACAACATTTTTCTTTTATGTAGTGCAAGCGGCTTCAGTATTTTTGTTCGTTATTATTTTGTTTTGGGTATATATGGAGTATTTTTTATTTTTCCAATTCTTCTTCAGTGTTTAGACCCTTATTAATTATTCTCTTTTATGGCATTAAATTGTATTTCATTTTTCTGATTTTCCTTCAGTTTTCTCTTCAATTACTAGTCGGTTTTATATAATTAAAAAGCGTTCTCCAGTTTTGTTATGCTGCTTCAATTTCGACCCTTCGACTTCTTTTCATAGTTTTTACTTATACCAGTTAGTTTTGACCACTACTCTTTAGCATTGTTACCTCAAATGTATTGTTATTTTTATTTCCGTCATTTATTTCCTTTCTATGATCCTAGGCAGTGAAAAGTCCAAAGTTAAGTAAAAATTCTGTCGAAAAAGATGAAAACGTTGAAAACAACGAATCTGAGTACTCTTTTTAAGTAGTACAATACAATTCAATTTTCGTCTTAAGTGCGTTGTTAATTATAATTTTTTTAAAGACTATGAATAACTATCAGGTGGCGAGAGTTTTGGTCAAACGAACAGCAAGACATAACAATTAAGAAAATGGTACAGTTCAGTAGCAAGGGAAAGACGAAGACGATAATGTGTGGTTACCGCGACTTAGTTTGTCCTTAAAACCAATAACTAACAAGTCAGTAGCTTCTCTTATTGTTTCGTTTTTACCATTTACAAATTATTCTTTGCCATCCCGGGTTCTTCAATTAAACATCTTCGTCAACTATTACCGGTTTTAGGAGTACTTATGTTTTTGGTAATATTTTCCATTTCCATTTCCTTTTGTTAAGTTACGAGCTAAACTGCGAATCTTTTCGCTTACCTTAAATAGGAAAATAAAGCGAATTTGTGCAATAATTACGTGTCACTATTATTAATTTTCAGATACTGAGAAGAATTTTCAGGTGGCGACGTTTTTTGTTGAACGAACATTCAGAGAAGTTATACCGTCCAGTAGTTTCTCGCATTGGGCACCTTCCCTGGAGTTTAATTAAAAGCCGGGGAAGCGCGGAAAGGTTTTTGTCTCGAAACAAAGCCAGCGTGAGTAGCGCACGCGCTTTCCCGCCTTTCCCCCAGTCCCTTTTACTTAGCGTTGGCAAGTATTGGCATTGGCGTTCGATTACACGAGACTCGCTGACGTTTTCCAGAGCACAACCTGTCTAACTACTACGAGCTTCCTTTTTTCCCCTTTCGCCACGTTTTCCTTGCTACTTTAGCTGTTTGTCGCCCTCGCCTGACAGTTCTTTCTGCCGTAATTGTAGACACGTTACAACCGGAAAACGTAAACTCAACGTACTGACGATGTTGAAACCTGGTGATACGTGTTACAGTGCGAGGAAAACGCTCCTCTTCAAGCAATGGAACACTTTAGGAGCTGTGGATTGAAATTTCACTCTATGGGAAGAAATTGAGATATATTGTTCGGAGAAAATAAAAGAAAATTGGTGGCTTGAAGAAAAGTTGGGGACTTTTCTGGCGAGACTCGAGACTTTTTGGAAGGCAGAAGAAGGCTAATGAGAAAGGATGGCCACCAATAGTTGGCCCGAGTGTCACGCGAGTACGAGTAATGTCAGTTATGCCAGTAAAACGCGTCATGGAATGCGCCACGCCAAAAAGTGCCATTCGAGCCCGAATATGTATCCTCCTTTACATCCTTTAGTGCCCTACAATGACGCGAGTATTGGCGTCGACCAGCAGAATAGTCTTCTGGCTCGGCACATGAAATGCAAGCAGGTAATCATGTTTGGCGCTTTCTCTAGTCCAGGCCAGAATGCCCAACACAGGGCGAGGGTTAAAAAAATGGGAAAGAAAGGTGGTGAAAAAATTAATAACGTAACCCACTTAAGTACACTACCTGGTACCAGTTACGGCATTTCCGCAAAAAGACAGGATGTAAGTGCAAAAACGCAGCGCTTCAGTAGAAACGCAGAGACCTAGCCGTGTTGCAAAAAATGAAATGGAGCTGTCCAAAGTTGTCGTTTGTAGCAAAAAGGGAAGACATTATTACTTTTCAAACATATGTGTGTTTTTTTACTTGGGATGACTGCGATTCCTTGAAATAGTTACTATTTAGCTGAGTTTTTCCGAATATGACCAAAATTCAGTCGTGGAGGAATTTTGGAATATCTCCTTTGAATTTGTATGATTGTTATTTTCTTATTTAATTTATATTGTTTGTATTTATTAGTTTTTTATTACTTATTGGATAACGCTAAAATTCATTTTAAGTTGTGGAGTGGAAGGTGAAATTTGGTTGATTTCAGCAGCAGTTGTGAAACGAGTACAACAAACGACTTTTTAATCGGAAAAAATGAAAAAGAATTACCAAACTGCTTGATACATCGGCAACTCATTCCCTTCAAATACTAATTAAAAATAAGATGAATGCATTAGATAATTAGTCAACTAAATTTTAAAAGTCTTAAAAGTAACAAGTAGCTGCGTGCAAGACAAAAAATATGTGAATTGTCTATAAGGGGGGATTTTTTATGCATTTTTTGTGAAATCAGCTAAATTTACTGTTAATATCGTATGTCAAGGTGTGCTTTTCGGAATTAGTGTGTAGGGAAAATAAATTATAAGAAATTTATCGTTTTGTACATGACCAGTTTCATAGTGTTACAATATTGGGAGAATTCTAAGCGATGTTTGTCTCTGTATAACGTTCTTTTTGCGTTAAGTTAATGGTCACGTTTTCTCTCACGTGACACACTGTCGTGCATACGTCTGCGTATGCGTTCAGCAACGTTACGGTACTTACTAAAATTTGTAGAATCTAAGAATTCCTTGGCTAGGATTTTCTATTTGGTGTGCTTATTTTGAAAACTAGTTTCGATCTGACTTATTTACCTTTTCAATGACTATTGAAAATTCCGAAGTTCACTGCACGTTATATAACTCAAAGGACTTCACAACGCAAACCAACTTGTCGCAGAATGAATTTTACTGATACTTGCAGAATTGGTTGCCACTATTGTGCGTTATATAATCTGTGCTCTACAACACACAAACTTGTTGTACAGCGATGATTGTCTCTAGTTACGACTTCTATTGTACTGACGTACAGCGAAAGGAA
This sequence comes from Triops cancriformis, assembly GCA_020615345.1. Lineage (NCBI taxonomy): Eukaryota > Metazoa > Arthropoda > Branchiopoda > Notostraca > Triopsidae > Triops > Triops cancriformis. Next base: position 39,111 of record JAHZNP010000377.1, on the reverse strand, counting down.
GGTTACCAGGAGATTGTGCGTTTATGTAACCCCTGCTCCCCCTACAATCGTAAACTTGTTGTGTGAAAACGAGGATAACCTACAGTTACAACGGTGAGCAGTTTCTCCACGAGGATTTTTTATTCATATTTTTTTCTCGTAGCACTTTATTTTGCCCCAGAAATAGAAGCTGGCTTTCTATAAGGATAGATTTATTCTCAACTTATTTTCCGTTTTCCTAGCATTGATATTTACGTCCGTCTTCCCTGGTAAACCTCAAAAAAAGCGGGACTATACAGAACGTCTGTAGAGTTCACGAGCTTACCAAAGAATCCATTGACAAGCGCCAAATTAGAAAAAGCGATAAGGAGGTCTGAGTGAGGTCGGACAAGGTGTAAAATGCTAGAGAAAAAAATAAGATCGGAAAGAAATAGTTACAAATTTGGAAAGCTTAAAAATACACGCATAGGACACGCGGGGCAGAAGCCAATGTGATGTGTGTATCTGTGTAGATGAGATGGCCTTTCCACCTGGGCTACCGTGTGAGCATGTGTGACTTGTTGGATGGGACTCACGAGCCGGGTTTAAAAATAAATGGGTAGCTGGGAACGGAGAGGGTGGGTGGCTCTGGGTGTTGGAATGCCAAAAAATGACTTTTTCTTTCGATGGAGGGAGCAAATTTTTATAAAAAGCGGTGGCATGCCAATGGTTTTTGTTTTGGCGCCAAAATGAGTTAAAATCTAAAAGAAGATGGTCGTGGAAGGGGGTGGGGTGGGGTGGGGGACTAAATGAAAATGGGGGGTGGGAGAAAAGGGTTGCGCATCCAAACAAAAGTTGACCTTGCAGAAATGTGGGTTCCAGCCGGACCGAAAAGTACTTATTCACCAAATACGACGAGCCTCCTTTCTGTGATATGACGTCAGAAGGGTTAAAAAATGGCGCCATTCAACGCATTTGGCCTGGCGCCCAAACCCGTTGTAAAACTTGTGTTGTCCTTCGGTCCTTTGACCGATTTACCCCCTCCACCCCCTCTGTGTCGAAAAGCGTGAAGGTCGAAAATGGGCCGTTTACGTGAACCAAATTAAAATCCCTTTTTATGTTACGGTTACTCAAGTTGTGTTTGGTCGGAGTCTAGAATAGCCGGTGTAGAGAATTCCAACCGTTGCGTGTGATCGACTGTTTGGCAAATTGAAAGAGAAACTTGCCAACAGTTTGGTCAACTTGTGAAATTGGCCCCATTGCCGAATTGATGTAAAAAAGGACAAAATCTTAGGTGGGGGGTGGACAGATTTAGATGTGTTTTAAGGAAATAAAGCTGGGAAGGAATGACGACGGGATTTGATAAGAGAAATTCCTGAACTTGCAGAAATACGCGCGTCTCACTTGAGCCAGTTTTACGTTACGCAACTCCCAGGAACGTGTGCTATAAATGAGGTGTTAGCTGTCTGAATTTACCGTGTATATTTTGACTCGGGACCCAATAAAATTAGAAGACATTCTTATGTTAAAGAAGATTTTATTAAAAATTGTATTAGAGTTTTTATTGGAATTATTATTACAATTTTAATTACAATTTGTGTTCAAACATTATTGGAATTTTTATGATTATTTATGATTATTCGTACTAGTTGGGTGATTGAGTTCGGTAGGGTTCGTGGCGCTTTGAATAAACTGTCGCCTGTGTTAATTTTGTTATTACTTGTAATTTTCATTGATTTTTAGAACTATTTCTTAAGCATGTTTGACAAGCGCCAAAGGTTTTGGCTTGGATCGTAAGGTTCTCGAAGATTCGCATTGAAATACGCATTGAAATTCCTTGCAGTTCTTGCAGTGTTGTGTTTCTGGGTTCAATACTTGCAACCAATGTGTTAAAGCTTCATTTAAAAGGAAATTTTTGGTCTCGTATTGTGTTAGGTCCATACCGCAGAATTTCTGCCGCATAAAAGAGTGTTATAACCTTGTTAAGAATTCCGCCACGCTTTTTTCGCGTAGAAACACTTTTTAATTAAATAAAGGGATTTTTTCAAATAAAGGGATTTCTTAGTATAATTACAGCATCACTGGTGGATTTCAGATTAATAGAACTTAGTTTAGAAAATATTTCTGCATTCAGTTCTTTAGACCCGCGCAGTCAGGGAAAAGACTTGATAAAAAACAAAACAAATTCCGTGAAGTTTGCGTCGAAAACCTTGCGACGACGTTGTGCTGGGAAGCTGGGCAAATTAGGAAACAAATTCTTGCAAGTCGGTGGTAAATTTCTTCGAGAGGTCTTTGTTGTTAGGAAAGAAGCCGAAATATTTGTACGGCCCTAGCCAACGATTTTCTCGTTAAGCTCATCTCGGGACCAAGAGGAGCAAAAAGCTATTGTTCTTCACGAGAAAATGAGGTTTACCAAACAGTTGCTGCGAAAAGCTAAAATTGGGGGGATGTCAGAAATTCGACGAAGCGGAGCAGAGTAACCGGCGAGCGTAGAAGAGACGAGAAAACCTGGGTGTAGCGCGAGACGAAAGCCAAACTCTCTCGTATTAAAGCCCAAGCCAGTTCTATAATTCGCTCTCAGATCTAGGATACTGGCCACCAGCAGCACACTATGCCGCGTTTCGCACTCATATTACTGTGAGATGGTAATCTAAGTGTCGTGAGATCGCTAGTGCTCCGATCTTTTTGCCCCAGAACTCTGACATTTACCAAAAGCCTGTTTTACCCCAAATACCCCTTCAAAGCTGTTTAGTGAGGACGTTATTGAAGTGAAAAAGTTGCTTAATGCCCCAAAACTTGGAAGTAATGCGGACTCTCTCTTTATGTGTCGAACAGTTCAAAAGGATGCTGAACAAGGAGCTGAGCCATTTTTCCGAATCCAGTCGATCAGGGAACCAAATCTCGGAGTACATTTGCTCTACCTTTTTGGGTAAGTATTTTCCTATTTCGTTTTATTCATCAGTGGAATTTATTGTCGTTGAATTTCTTTAAAGTAATAGTCCTTGAATTACTATTCTTTTAGTACTATCACTTGATCTTTAATAATGCTTTTGTAGTTATAATCATAATTTTTATCATTGTAGACTTAAGCTTTTATAGCTATAATTTATTCTTTTCTTAAGTATAATTTGTTTTTTTACTCTTTATTTATATTTTGTTTTGCTTTTTAAGACTTGTTATTGCTTGTGTCATACTTTGCAATTGATATTTTTTATTGGAATTTATGACTTCTTGTAATTTATTTTTTTCTGATAGTTGTAGAATTAATGTCGAAGACGTCTTGCAGGAATGTGTTCCCAGTTTCTTTGGTTACGTGGTCCAAGAGCTAGCTCCAACTAGATTAGGGAAAACAGATGATGCATAGGGACGTAACTGCTGCATTGGTAGGTAACCTTGGACAACGCTTCACGGAATGTATGTAGGATGCGTTGTCCTCTTTTTCTCTTTCGCGTTCCCTGCGCAAGCAATCGGAAAATTAGGCAAGACCTTGATTTTTCTTGAAGGCTAGAAGACAAATCGAAGCACCGGAGGCCTCATTGGCCGGGGACACTTGTCCCTGTTTTACGGAGAAATATCGAGCGACAGGGAGAAAATTGGGGGGCGTGGCTTCAAGCATTTCCATCCCACTTTTCCTCTCGGGATTTTTTTGTTGACTCCCCTAGCAGCTTCGCGTCTTTGTGTGATAAGGAACTAAACGGGTATTGCTTATTTTTTACTTTTTTTTACCTTCCGTAATCCTGTCACGTTCTTCGGAGTAGAACGAGCCCAGCATTCGTTGGTCTGTAGAGGACGTGTACAATACAGTACAGGCCGAGGAGTTCCGTTTGAAGCTGCAGATCGATGTGACGGAGCAGCACCAGCAATTTCTCCCCTACCCCCCACCCCTCCATCCCAGAGACGTAAGAGAAAGGACAAAGTGTGACAGAACATGGCGAAAGCAGACAAGAGACACAGAAGGAAGACAAATTAAGAAAATGTGTTTAAAAGGGGGGAGAGATTTCTGGGGTCGATAAGGAAGCTAAGGACAGTTAGAGATCTCGAGGTTTAAAGAGTAAAAAGATGGCTTGAGTTGCGTTTTTGTTTGAGCAGATGCTTTTATTGACAGTATTTAAAATGTATTTTATTGAATGAATTCTTTATTGAATGATTTTTTTCCGAAAAAATAAAGTGTTAACCAAAGCTCTATTCTACCAGCGATAGTGTGTAATACACGTCTGTTTGATGATTACGTACTCTTTTTTTTATTGACTCTCATGTGCGTTGCCGTAATTTAGATGTTAATACTAAGTATTCTTTGGTGTGACCTACGTTTTACTGAGTATTTTGTTTTTACATGTCATTCACGTATTTTTACTGAGTATTTGTCCCCTTTATTGTTTTTACAGTTGCAACACGTATGTTTGAAGGTTATGTTACAGCACGTTTATTTCATGATGACTTACTCTGTCTTGATCATTTTTCATTCTGTTCGTCTCAAATTAGTTGTTTTGTTATAATTATGCTTACTGTTTTACGATTTGTTTTATTTTTTACTTTAGACATTTTGTTTTTAGTTATTTATTTTTTGAAGAATATTTCCTTTCTTTGTTCCCCTTTGATGACTCTAAAGTTTGAATATAATTGTAATTATATATTTTGGTGTTACGATGTATTCGATGAATCTAAAAATGTCTGTGTATGCTTCAAGAATGTATACTTATTTATTATTCTTTTTTCTGGGAATTTAGATAAGCAGCAGGAGTTGGATCTGCCATCGTTACGCATCGACGACGGTGAATTAAGTCGAGCGCCCGCTGGGAAGAAGAAAGAATGGAACAGTGGCAGTGGAGGCGGCGGTGGTGGCCTAGGAGGAGGCGGAGTTGGTAGTAACACGTCAAGTTCATCCGGTTCGTCCGTTACATCTGCGACAGCGAACAGCGGCAACAGCAAGGCCGGTACCGTCGTCGCCGGAGGCGGAATGGCTTCGAACACGACCAGTAGCAGCAATAGCAAGCCCATGTCGCATATCTCAGGCGTCAAGCGACCTCTCATGCATTCGAATAGCTTAACCACGGACAAAGTCCCTAAATACGGCGTGGAAGCTGTGGATGAAGTCGAGTTAGGAAAGGTAAGGTCGCTCATTCGCATTTCTAAGGAAAGTTGCACAGTTCTAACGAAGTCGGTGGGCGAACAAGGATAGCCCGGGGGGGGTGGGATTTTTCAGGGAAGTTTGCAACGTACTAAGCCCTTGAGCAGGACCAAAGCGTAGAGCGTAAGATAACTTCAAAAGCGAGATAGAAGAGACAGTGTAAGATTCATTAGTGAACTTTAGAGGAATGGGAAGCTTTTGGGTGGGGTGAAATGAGGGAGAGGGAAAAGGAAATGAGATCTGCTAAATGCGGGGAACGAATTATAATTAAACTCCTGTCGAGAGAGAACGCAGGGACACAGAAAGAAAGAGAGAGAGAGAAGAAAAGAAGAAGAAGTTTTGTGTCCTTTTCTTTCACGTGTTTATTCCTTAGGTGTTGGATGACATCGATCGATGGGGGATTGATATCTTCAGAATAGGAGAACTTTCCAATCAAAGACCGCTCACTGTCATCACGTACACCATCTTCAAGGTAAAAAAAAATTGCTTTTTTTACGCCGAATATAAAAGAGATGGACTATTATGTGGGAACTCTTCCTTTGGCAATGTTGTAAAAAAAAGGAAAACTCGCCTTTTTTCCATCGCTTTGTTGGAACGGTTAAATTTGGTGTCTTGAAAAAAAATTAATATATTTTGGATATATTTTCTTCTTCCGGATAGGAGCGAGACTTAATGAAAGCGTTCAAAATTCCGGCCAAAACTATGGTAGCGTTTATGTACACTTTGGAAGATCATTACGGAAAAGATGTACCGTACCATAATAGTCTTCATGCAGCGGATGTCGTCCAATCCACTAATGTCCTTTTGAACTCCCCAGCCCTTGAAGTAAGAATTGTGTTATTTTCTATAGTGCATTGTAGTAAAGTTAATTTTTGGTGATGTAGTCGGTGTTTACCAACTTGGAAATTATGGCAGCGCTGTTTGCAGCAGCAATCCATGATGTCGATCATCCCGGCCTTACGAATCAGTTCTTAATCAACACAAGTAAGAAAATGTGGACTGTTTTGTTAAAGTTTGAGGGATTTGTGTTGTTTTCTAAATGATTTTCTTTTGGGGAGTTGTTATTGCAGAGATGGAATGTTTTAACTAATATATTTTTGTTCTTGTTTTCAAGGTTCGGAGTTGGCGTTGATGTACAATGATGAGTCTGTCCTTGAGAATCATCACTTGGCAGTGGCATTTAAATTACTCCAGAACCCGGAATGTGATATTTTTGTAAATTTGAGCAAAAAGCAGCGTCAGACCTTACGGAAGATGGTGATAGACATGGTTTTGGCCACAGACATGTCTAAACACATGAGTTTGTTGGCGGACTTGAAAACCATGGTCGAAACCAAGAAAGTGGCAGGTTCCGGAGTACTTTTACTCGACAATTACACTGACCGCATTCAGGTAAATTAATTATGTATTGAAATGTCTTTCAACTTTGGTGTTGCGTTCAACTTCAAAGGACTTTTAAGTGAATCTTTAAAACCTCGGTGTCAAGCTATTGTACAGAAATGTTTTGGTAACCCAAATCTGCTATGGATTCTTATTGTATAATTAGTGTTAATCTTCTAGGTACCCCTTGGATGAATTAGTACGACTTGATATTTTAGAAGTATTGCCTGTAGAATCTAAAGAACTTCGGAGAATCGTAACTCCATTATTTAAACTTTTTATTATTATTTTATTATTTGTAAATTATTATTTTTTGTTTTTTACTCTTTTGGGGGATGGGGAGGCTAAACTACAATTTTTCTATGAAATGTTAAAGGTCTGATCCATGTTTTAATCATAAAAATATTGAGGAAATAGTTGGAGTATTAGAAAAGAAAAAGATTTCAGGGAAACAGGACGTCGAAGCAGCGCACGAAAAAATTATGAAAAAAATATAAAAAGCTGACGTTGGTTGTTACGGTCTGATGAGCACACGTGGCTAGCTTAGCTTTTATATTTAAACGTGAAGCGCTTTGAGAAGTTCTCTAAATTGAACAGAAATTGATGCTTTCCTAGAAAAGATATTTCTGCCAAGTAGAGTCTTAAATGTTGTAGTTCTTCGTTTAGCGTTGTGATCTTTCATTCCTATGTCCGGATTCTTGGCTTTGAGTCCCCGCCAAGACTCGGACGATGTGCTTGTCAGAGAAGGTTATTTATATCCCCCAAAATAACGCTTTTAGAACTGGAAGCAATGAAACGACCGAACGTTTAAAATGTGTGCAATTCTTTTCCCCACAGGTTTTGCAAAACATGGTACATTGTGCAGATTTAAGTAACCCCACCAAACCTTTAAATACTTATCGACGCTGGGTCAGCGTCATTATGGAAGAATTCTTCCAACAAGGCGACCGTGAGAAGGAGCAAGGAATTGACCCAAGTCCCATGTGTGATAGGAATAACGCGACTGTTGAAAAAACTCAGGTAATTTACTTTTAGTATGCTCTTTAAATTCATGTTTCGTAAAATTTGCTTAGTCTTGAGTTACATGATCGCTGATTGATACATTCGAACGAATGTATCATGTCGTGCAATAAGTTCTGACATAAGTTGTCATAACACAAACTATGGAACGTGTCGCAACTTATTGGACACGCTATATTCCGTAATTTTTGGTTTCGTGATATCCTATTCACGAGATTTTTTTTTGCATTTGCTGCACATTTGGCATGTTTCTCATTGGAAATCAACTGTTCCCCAATAACTACCCCTTAAGCACCACTGGTGAAAGAAATGTTGTATAAAATAACATAGAAAGGAAGCAATTTGGTAAAAACGTGTACGTTCTTGTGATGTAATTTCAGGTTGGGTTTATCGATTACATCGTCCATCCGTTATGGGAAACGTGGGCTGATTTGGTGCACCCAGACGCACAAGAAATCTTGGACGCTTTGGAAGACAACCGCGACTGGTATTATTCCATGATTCCGCCCTCTCCTCCGGCCAATTCTGCCTTGAGCAGCAGTCCTCCGAACTCCTCAAGCGCTAGCACTCACAACAACCCTGCCTGTTCCACCCCACCTCTAGGGGAAGATGATTTGTACGCTTCGAACCCCAATCCACCCACGGAGGACGATTCGACGTTGTTAGCCGTACCCTCGGAACGAATTCAGTTCCAAATTACCTTAGAAGAAGGCGAAAGTGGTGGCGAAGATTAAAAAAAAGTACACACACACACACAAAATGATATCAACCCCTTCCTAAATTTCGTACCCTCCCATGAAACTGCCACGTACCCCAAAGAAAATCTTGAATGAAAAAAATGCCGATCCCTCTGAACCGTTTCATACGTAAAGCAATGGGAATTTTTGAACTGCGCTGTTATTGAGTGTTTTCGTAAATTACTCTAACAAACGAACCCTTCGTAGTGAAAAGGATGAAAATGGGGAAGAAAATTTTGAGGAAAATGAAAATCCCATCCTTAAAACTCGTCACTGGAGGGCAGCACTTACTTCCGTCGCGGACATGTTGGCTTCCACCTACGTCGACAACCTGGAATAAAGATTAACCAGTGAATTGGTGGAAGATTTTACATAAGAAGAGAAATGGAAGGGGATTAGCATCCTCTTTTCCCCGGTGACGTAAAACTGTGGGATATGGAGGTATTCATGTGTCTACTGCCGGTTAAACAAACCGCCATCATCCGTCTGGAAAACTTTCTTTTACGCTTTGTCTCTTTTGGAGGGAGGAAAAAGTCTCCGTTTAACGCTGCTACGGTAGTTTTCGATTTTTTTCTGAGGTGTACATTACGTAACGTACGTGTACCCACACATACACCACAGGTTCGTTTTCCCACCCTAGTCGTTGTACCTGAGCTGTTGTGTTACCCGTCAACTCTGTTTTCGTTCTGTCTTTGGGAAAAGAAAAAAGAAGCTGAATGTCTCATGGCCAACACAGTTTTAGCGCTCGTTTTTGGTTGCAGGAATTTGCGTACCGGAAATTTTGTTTTGTCTCGCATTGTTTGCGCAGAAAGAGCAAATGACGAAGAAGAAAAAACGTAAAGAAAACAGCAGACTATCAAGTTTGTGTCATGTCCAGTAACTTGGTTCCTGTTGGAATGTTTGTTGTTTCAATTTTTTCTTCTATTATGGTAAGAAAAAGTAATTTAAAAGAAGTAATGACAAAAAAGGTCATTCAGTGCTTAGGAAGTTTTTTTGTTGTATGTAACCAAGCGTTCTTTTTTGTATAGGAAAAAAAGACTGTATAATCATGGTACAGTTTTCTTGTAAAATTATATGTACAGAGCCAGTAATTTTAAGGGACGACAAATTATTCATTATGATGAAATGGAATTGAAGATATGTATAGGAAAATGCATAGGAAAAAGACGGTGATGAGGAAGGCGATGTAAAAGGTTGTAGAGTGGAAGGCTAAGACGAGGAAAGAGTAAGGGAAGAAGAAGGGGTGGATTTCGAGAAGGCGCGAGGTGTCGACAAGGTATGAATTATTACGCTTACTAATATTCTAGGGTTGAAATTTGTAGTTTCCAATCATGTTTCCTGGAGTTATATATTTTAAGTGGGTTCAACAAAATACACGATTTAAAAGCTAAAACTACGAGCTTTTGTCATTTTTACGCTTATAGTAACGATCTTAAAAGGTTATGACTACCGTGATTGCGCTGAACAGGAAATGGAAGATGTCCATATTGCAGTATGCCGCTAGTGTGATCTAGGGAAAGTATGACATAGACGAAATTTGAGTATATTTTAAGGTATGACTGCTTAACCATAACGCAAAGGAGCGGTTCTTCAATTCATCTAATATGCCAATACCCGCCATCTTGGAAAAAAACTGCGTCAGGTGAATTTGGCCATAGTATCGTACGTAGCCTCCGTTTCGGAGATGGTCATCTTGCTCCGTTTCTGACATCTTAAACAATGTACGAAATTATAGAAAGTGGATCGTTAGGGCATCGACCGCCAAATTATTTCCGTCTCACACGAAGTGGAAGTGATGACCTGCGTGGCATTGTACCGGAAACTCACGCGTGCCATCGTGTGACAGTAATCTTGAAGTATACTTATTAGTATGACCGTCAGATGTCATCAGTTTTTGAATCAAATTATTTGCTTATCGTAATATTTATACGGAAATAATTCCATGACGCTGGTACGAAAATCCCCACGCTGGTCTTAAAACTCAGAAAATAAGCGCTAAATATTAAGATGGATTCCCAGAGCTGTCGAGCGCTCTTTTGTAAAAAAGAGTGCGCTCGCTCGCGCTCTTTTTATAATTTTGTTTAAACACAAAAAAAATCTGCTTCCAGCCCAATTAATAAACAACAGGTAGCAATTAACGATCAAATGTTTGCAAACTAGTTTTAGATAAGAATACAAGACGTTTCCTTGCTAATCTGTTTCCGAATCTTATTTAATTATACAGATTAAGGAAAGTTACCTGAAAGGGCAATAGATACCAAAAATCAACTTTGTCTTATAAAAAAAGAGCAAGAAATCTAGTTTCCGGATATGTGTTTCCTTTTCCCAGGAGCGAAATAATAACGAAGATATTTAAAAAATAAGAAATTCAAATTTTGAAATTTTGACATTGGTCAAGCGTGGTCACGTGTTCCTGTGAACTTCGTCACGTCTTTCGCGGCGGGAAAATTCCAAAAATTTATAACTAAATAACTCGAGAACGGTTGTTCAGGAAATATTGAAACAAAACCCTCTGTTCTTAGAATACTGTATATTATCTGAAACCGTCAAAATCTCAATATGCATTTTTGGTGTCCATTGCTCGTTAAGGCCACGGTATCACAAACACAAACGCCTTACACAAACGCCTTATGAAAAAATAACATGGGGAATAGGTTCAGGTGATATCTCAGAAATACGTCCATGTTTTCATGAACAACTTCGACAGCAATGTTAGCAACACTAGTATCTAGTACACCTTCTTCTAAAAAAGACCCTAAATAAATGTGAAATGTGTCTTCAACTTTTTTCCCACTCAACTTTTTTCCCACTTGTTAAATAAACACAAAAAAACGAAAAGGCGCAGTAAGTATTTATTTTCCGAATTCTTTCGCTGCAAATAAATCTAAAATCGGACAATAGTTTTCAAGAAAACGTCTGTGGCATTACAGTACGGAGGGCTGAAATCTTATATTTCTTAAAGAAGTTTTCACATGTTTTCTTGAAAAACAATT